>JAIPRK010000377.1:0-27987 GCA_025469195.1 Chaitophorus viminalis | reverse complement strand
GTTAAAAAGAAAGAGTACATTGCTCATGTGCAAAAATGGGGACACGTCTACGAAATTTAAAAAAAACAACAAAAGGTCGTGGCGGAAAAGGAAAGTTGACGGGAAAACTAATTGATGATCTGACCATGTATTATGGCCTTAGTATTCGTCGAAACACCCACTCACTAGAAGAAATGAGAAAAGAAATTTGGGCAACTCTATATCATAAATTGTCTACCGATGAAAAGCCGCAGCACGATAACTGTCCGTCAGGCGTAGACTCGTGGTGCTCATGGCAAAAAGCAAAGGCTGAAAACGCCTTGAATGCTTATAAACATAAGCCAGCATTATCTACGGAAGTTTTCGACGCTATCAAGCCCATCTACGAAGACTTGAGTCGTGACGATTTACTTGATCGTTGCTTGGGCGGATTCACTCAAAACAACAACGAGTGTTTCAACTCGACCGTTTGGAACTTCGCTCCAAAAAGCACGTCAAGTAATAAAAAAGTGCTTGATATCGCGACTGACATGGCCGTGTGCATTTTTAATGATGGCATGTTTAGCATTATGAAAATAATGAAGGTGTTGGAACTTCAAATAGGCTTGCATTGTTACAATTTTTGCACGGAAGCCGATGCGCGCCGAGTCGAGCAAGCCGAGTCCTCGCTGTCGGACGTCGTGAAGAAGTCTCGTTTGGCGTGCAGAGCTGCCAAAAAAATGGACGATGCAAATGCAGACTTAGACGGCGTTTGGTATGGAGCTGGGATAGCCATGTAACGGTAAAAAATTTTTTTATACACATTTTTTGGGGGGGGAGCGGGGGATTGTGGAGAGCTTGTGGAAAATAATAATAGGGGAGACGGCCGTATTCACGCAAACCACTATCTATTGTACTCGCGGGACTTCAGCGTGGGTATATAAATCCTAACACGCCTAATTACCCGAGTGACCCCTACAGCGTGGTCCCAAAATTTACTTTAAGATCTTTAATTTTAAAACCGTTGTTTCCCTGGTGTGTTGCACGATTTGTAGGAACGAAACGCGCACATAGTAAAATGCATCATCAGCTCAACAGTTATAATAATAATTATATAGCAATAGACATATTTTTCGACAATAAAATAATTATTGTTGGGTGCGAAATACCGATGTGCTCTGGAAGATTAGAAATAAACGACATTATTGATACGCTGTAAAAGGTCCCGAAATCGTTCCATAAAATAAATATTTAATTATTCTCCTATCAGGTCTTGTGAACAGTAAGTATATGTATACTAGAAATGATACATAGTTTTCATAATATTTTTATTTGTTTTGTGCTATTTATAGATAGTTGACATTTTCATAAACCACTAAAACATTTTTGATTTTTTAATGAAATATAATATATTGTATACTATAGCTGAGTCACTCGGCTTCGCACGGGACAAACATGGCCGGGCATGGTTTTTAATGGAATGCCTTAACCTTACACATATATACATTATTTAGAGCCTAGCTTATGATTCGTTTTAACAAATTAAACCAATTGACTGTTTTATTTTCTTCAACCTCTTGGGGATTGAATTTTGGAAAATTTTTAAGAAATAATATTATAAATGTTTATTTTTGTACACTGTATTAATTTACGCCACAATTTACCTACTTCAATTGTAAAATTGTAAAATCAACATAAAATATTTCCTAAGTAAAAAAATATAGATAAATATTATAGAAGAATATAGTACTCAGAACATTTGTTGCGTTGCTATGACGAATATAATTTAAATTATACCACATCTTAGAACTTGAATTAGTAGCATATAAATTTTCTAAATTTTTTCAACGTAAAAATTCTCCTTAAATTCGGAAATAAAAAATTAATCAAATCGGTAAAGGCGTTCTCAAGTTATAGCGTGACGGGAAACAGGGATTCATTGATATAATATAGATAGCTTTCGTTACTCGGAACGCCCGAGACTTAATTCGCCAGTAATATGATTATATGAATTCTTTTAACACCACTGGTGTTATACCAAGTTGAAAATTATAACTAATCAACATACGCTGTAGGTAGTAAAGACAGTATAGTAACTGTTTTTTAAAACAAAAATAACGAAACTACCGACCAATTTCCATACTCCAATTAGGCTATTCTTACAGTATTTCTAACCCACTTAGAAATTGAATATGGAAAATATTTTTTTTAGTATTCGCCTACGTTGTATAAGGAATCTATGTAGCCGAATTACTCGACTTCATACACAGCATTCTTGGCCGGGGACAACGTTTTTTTTAAATCCCTTCTTATTTCACATCTTAAGCATTAGAGGAACCACCACGATAAATTTCGTTTTATTGTTTCTTAGCGATTCTCTACACCATAAAACAAAACTACCTACCAAATTTCATACCTATAGCTTCAAAGGTTTTAACTAGAGGTATTTTTCCCTATTTACCCTTACAACAACTTTACTTTTCATCTTGTTTGAAAAATAATACCCATCTTCACGTTACCAAAATAAAATAGAAAAGCAGAAAATACAACAAAATATTACCTACTTCAGTTGGTAATAATTATAATCAACATAAAATATTTTCTATGTAACCTTAAGTGAATATTTGACGACTAAACTTTAAAATTTACATCACGCTTTTCCGGTTTTTAAGAGAGATTCATTAACAAATTATCCGGTAAACCTTACGAACATTTTCGTCTTTTTAAACTTAGTCCTAGCAATTTCGAACACAACAACAAAAAATTTGCCAAATCGGCTAAGACCTAAACGATCTCACGTGATGCCGATGCATACGCAGGGCAAATGATTTTTAAACATATTCAATAACATGAATATTATATGGTTTGTAATACACATTTACACATGTAGAGTAATAGTACACATGTGTATACTATACTCGTATTATAATATCCACAGTTATTTCGATTCAAGACGCACGCATATTAAAGACCGATTTTTAGTCGAAAAGTAAAAATAACCAATGGATTTTTCACGCGACAAGCAATATAATAACGAATCGAGTGCACGCGCATTAAAGCGGTACAACCATAATGTCCATAATCATATGATCATGTTCATTGACGATGTGAAGGTACAACCGATAGCCGAGAGACTTGTCGTTATTTGGAAGAGTGAAAAATGTACGAAAACACCGGGATACGTATAGCAGTTACTACATATATATATATATATGTATACGGCACACGCTTGAATAACTTATGTCCGCCATATACGCGTTCGAATATTCCTTGTGGCCCAGGTGCACAGGTGGCGGTGGAGGTGGTGATGGTTTTGGTAGAATCGACGATTATTTACTTCGGTTTGATGTTGTGATCACCGATTAGGAGACGCTTAATAAGATAGACGGTATGTACGAGTAGTTTGCGCTCGTCGACGAGAATAACTAATAACTCCTTGAATGAAATATTATCTGCAGCGGACTGTGTAAATTGAACTCCGATTCACCGCTGCTGCGCTGTGTACTTTACCTACCTGGCTACCTATATATATATATGTATTTGTACGAAATTCGTGTGCAGCGATATAATAATAATTATTTCACGCTTGCGTTTATTATGTATATATATATATATATATAATAGCTGCTCGTTGATATACCCCACGACAGCGGCGGCGGCAACGTTTGCACAGTTACTACACACAAATTACTGCCAATGTTTATTTAATATTTATACACTTAATACTCAGCACACATGCGTACATATTTACGATGTACACAATGCATATAATATGTGATATAAATTATCGTAACGATAACCAGCGTCGGGACTAGCCCTTCTGACGGGCCGTGGGAAAACAGTGACCAAACAGGAGCCGCTTAAAATACTTTTACAATAGTACATTAACAAAAAATATTCGTGGTTAGTCAAACTATAACACTAAGCAATGAAATATATTTTTAAACAATAATTTCGCAAAATAATATGTGTCTATACCATAATGTACGAATTACATGGCCACGATAACACGTTTTACATTTTAACCCGAATGTCTATTTCGAGTGATGCGTTATTAATCTGCAGCAACTGTCGAAACGCACGGTGTGGTCTAGCAAAACGTGCCAATTTTACGCAAAGAAAGGAGAACAGAAAATGTTCGTCCAGCCCTGACTTTAATCCGTAAGAATAATTTTAATTCCATTTCGAACTTTTCACCAATCGTGTTTGTAAACCAGTTGGTTATTGTTTTAAATTTATACATAAGTTACGGGTATTATGGGTACCATAAAACGTATAGGACCGTTACCCGATGAATATATGAAATAGGTAAATAAATTATATCGCTTACACGCGAGTACACTACGACTACAGAGCTGTGGGTTGCGATTTATTTGCAAACATTTCGCGTCGTCAAATATGATTATAATACGCATGATGGGCCATGGTTACGTAGGACTCCATTAGAAATAATTATGCTCGTCAACCCCACATAGCCTAGACAAAATATACACACACACACATATATATATATATATATCATATTATCATTTAGGTTTGTGGGTAAATTAATTGATTTTGACGGTGTCGCGATTAGGTAGCGTGGCTGAGAGTGGACACGCAGACCATACTGTCAATACAGACCCTGGTGGTGACGAAAAACGACCGGATGGAGGTGACGCACACGGACCATAGGGTGTGGAGACTGCACATCAGAAACATACGACCGTCCGACCGCGGGTTTTACATGTGCCAGATAAACACGGACCCGATGAAGAATCAAATCGCGTACCTCGATGTAGTTGGTAAGAACCAGCACGAAATAAAAAAAGTTTATTTTTAGCTGCTATATTATACCTGTATCTCGGTGAGGGTCGACCGTACATCATGGTAACTCTTAACGAGATTGTTCAACGGAACAAAATAGTGTTCCATAATGTTGGAGTAAGTGTTCCGCTAATGTTTTAAAATCATGGTGAAAAATTTTTTAAGACGAAAATATTTTCAATTCGTCGCTTTTACTGTTTTAGATTCTGAACGGAGAGATGGAATCTATTAGTTTTACAATGATGTGTTTTTTTTTTCTTTGTGTCTGTCATCACATCACATGGGACAGTAAAAATGTTTCGATTTCCTTAAACGGCAACTTTTCTGAAAGGAAAGTGAATGTACTTGGGAAATTTTAACGACCGTTTGAAATTTTCACAAAATAGCATAAAATAACGATTTATCCTCAAAACAAGGATTCTCGTTTCATATGCAATGATACCTATCATTAAATTCAAATTAAACACATCCATTATAATATGAACAAAGTCCACTCCACCCCTTACTCTACAGTAGAACGAGGTCTATCCGGTACTTTTTTTTTACTTTTACCAATTTTCTATAACAGAGTGGAAACAGCATTGGAATTGAAAGTATATTTGATGTAAATACAGTGCACGAGTGACGAGTATATGTATACTGTTTCAGGTTGTTTCTACAAATGCAATAACTTTTGTAATTCGTTCCATCGATTATTTTTATCCTCATTATTTTATGTTTTAGTAAATATTACATAAATGCTTTTCAACAAAATCGTATTAAAATATTAATTTTATAATTGGTACTCAAATTTAAAATTTTATTTACCATTAAAAAAAATCAAAGTAGTCATTTTGTAAGCCTGATTTTTAGTAAAATTATTGTATTTAATCTTATTAATTTATTATAATCTTTTAAACTTTTTGAAAATTTGAATTTAATAATTAAAATCAATGTACAATTATTGTACGTTCTATGAAGATAGTACAAGGTACCATCTAAATTAGAGTTGATATACAATATTAAATGACATATAATATTACTGTTAACTTTTTTTATAAGCTTTGAAAATTGTAGAAAATTAACGGATAAACCTTTATTCGAGTTTGAAGCACAAATATTTTTCTAAAATTCCGTGGCACAAATTGGCTATTTTTAATTTTATTTTAACAATAAAACAAAATTTGGATTTCAAAAATAAAATAAATTATTTAATACATTATCAATGCAGTGTAATAAGTGTAACTTATGTAATGTAATGCAATGTAGTACAATATAATTTATCAAAAAAAAAAGTGAAAAATAATGAGTTACAAAAGTAATTGCATTTGTCGAATCATCCTAAAACACCCTGTATTGAAAGCATTAGTCAAAATTATCTGGGCAAAACATCTCAATAAATATTCCAATTATTCCCATAAAGATTTTTATTATTTTTTTATTTGATTTTCGAATGGTTATGTATATAAATTGTAATATATTAGGCAATTTTAAAAATATATATTGAAGTACTTTTTCCACTCCTGGGTTCCACGAATATCTTATGAAATGTTAAGTGTTTCATCATTCTGTAAAGGTTAAGAACCACTATTAGGCGCACATGCTTGCAGAGGAGCGAGAGGATTTTTGGATTTTTACCGCGATGTTATATTAATCGCTTGAATTCGAATTTTCTCAGAACCATATAAAATATTACGTTGTAAACTGTATTATATCTACTCATATATCGGAACAGCAATCAGCATTATTCGTTTCAATTTCGGTTTTGCAAATTTTATCTTTATTTTTTTTTCCGTCCAATTGAATCGATCTCAATACGACCTATATTCGGAAAATGGTTCTCTGGTGAAATATATATATATGAACCAGAAAATAATATACGCAAAGTGTGTGCCACCTCTACGGAAAACGATTATTAGGTACTCAGAGCGGACATTCATATTTTTTAATGATAAAAACGTCCGTATATTTTTTCAAAACACTCCTCTGATACATTATAGAGTGTCGATTCGGTGTTACAGGCGGTACAAATATTGTACGTATGCGTTCTGATATTCATGGTGGATCGCGGATCGTATATAAGAACATAATAATTACGTACACGCGCAGCGAACCATTCCGCGGGATTAAACTTTTTGCCTTTTCGTCATTAAAACAATATTTCGTATTAATCCTCGGAAGCCGTCTCCCAACAGTACCATATTCCTGTTTTATCATTAGATTTACACGTAAAATAATATGCCACGTATCACGTTATAATATGAGTGTAATTATGTATATTTTATAATCGCATACACGTACGTGCAGTTCCATGACATCGTTGCACGCATGAAACATGTAATGTTTACTTAATACTTTTCCGTTTAAAACCACCCCAAGTTACTGTAATGTAGACACAGCCCAAAGGTAATTCCCCGGACAAATTCCATGCGTTAACTGTTCTTAATTTATTTTTCTCCGCACATTATTGTACCTACGCATGGTATTATCCCAAATGTTTTCCCCCGCCCGGTTATTAACTACGCTGCATGTCGTATACCCGCGAGAATCATCAAAAGTTGATCATTTGTTATTTATGCGTGGTCTTAATATTATTAATAATTATATTTACCGATCGAAATATAACAATACGATAATATTATAACATATTTTTGTATGCTTATCGATAATTAATAGAGTCAAATGCTTGTTGATGTTGTCGCGTTGATAGCATAATGAAAATAGTGCTGTTGGCAACAATTGGGTCGATGCGAAATATTTTACCGTTCACAATACGTTAATGGGTCACCACACCCACATATTATTGTGTTGTATACGTCTTACAAACGTAAAACATATTATAACAAATTTACGTTCAGTTGTTCGAAATATGTTGTTTTTTACTTATATTAGAATTGGAGTAAACCGACCGATTGTCAAACATATAGGGAAGAACATTATACATGTTTTGTTAATAGGTTGTTAATAGATTTTAATTTTCAAGCATTTTTTTTTTTGTTTTACTATATATTGTTTTAGGCTTTAAATGCTTATAATCCATCCAAAATTGAAAATTTTGTAAAAAACCAACCGACAATACAAAATCTAGAGCTAATAATGTTCTCCCTTTTATGTTTGATAATAGACGAGTTTATACTAATACTAATGGCTCACTACACAACATTTGAACTATTGAACGCAAATTTTCTGTATGTTGCCAGTTTAATGTAAGACGGAGATAATACAATAATATGCGGGTGTGGGCGTTTGGCACGGCGTCCTCCATAAAGTGTTATTTACTTCTAACGCGTGCAAAAAATCTCGTATACCTGCCTACAGTCTGGACACCCTTTTAATATATTGAGTTTGACAATTTACTCGCTCACATATTTCTGTTTTGGTATTTTTTTTCTAGTGCCACCGGATATTTTAGATTATCCGACCAGTTCAGACATGGTAGTGCACGAAGGTAGTAACGTAACGTTACAATGTGCCGCCACTGGATATCCAAATCCAACGATTACGTGGCGAAGAGAAGACAATCATAACATCGTGATTTCCAACGCTTTGACTGGTAATATTGTGTTGTGAAACGTTAACCGAATAATAATATATGATAACAAGATTAGAAAACCAACTGATTTACGTGTAATATAAACATGTAAATCATAAAGGTCTTTGTGATTTATATATTTTATAATAAGTTACAAATTAAACGCTAATTTTCCACAATATCAAGAATGACATAAGTACCTAATAATATTTTTCCTTGAACTATATTTTCTAAACTTAGAAATAAAAATCGACGATTTTTGAAAATGTTATTTGAAAAATATATTTACTTTTATACAATAAGAAAAATAATGCGTTTTGCCAAAATAATGTACAACATTTATAGCGGTTTTTAAAAAAAATAGTCTTCACGATTTTCGAACTATGAGTCAATGACTGCAGAATAAAATATGGGAATAAACTATGCACAAAAAAAATGTAGTAATAAATTTACAAAGCTCAAAAATTTAAATCGCAGTTTTCATCAAAATAAAAACCGAAACCATTATCCCGCATCTATGTGATAAATCACTGAAATAAATATAATCGTTGAAAATTTCAAATCTCTAGAATTATTATTTTTCGAATCAGAACAAAAGAATACCGAAATCGATTATGTTATTGAAAACGGATGTGTCATAAATTTCACCCATTCGTATGGGTCTTCAGCACATTTTCGAAAACGTTTTTAAACTATTGGGTTTTCCGAAAATTACCTCTTTAATTAAATGAGATTGCCGAACGGTTGAAATGTCTATAAGTAATTTCAGGACCTTTATAAAACTTTATTATTAGTGAAAAATCATCAAATCAAATAATAATAAAATAATATATAATATAAATTGAAGACCTGATACCAACAAAGCAATACCGACCCGAACTTCATTTGTCAAGAGTACCTTTTACACTCTAAAACCAACACTTGAATTAGTTCAACGAGCTACGATATATAATTATTAATTTATGATTATAATTACCGTATACCTAAGCAATTTCACTATGCTAAGTAAATGTATATACGATAAAATATACTTATGATAGTTTAGCTACTAATTATTTGCAATACATTCTTACCGAAGCATTTAAAATTTAATACAAATACAAAATTATTTAAGCTTTGTTGTTATTTGATGATAATAAATTTGCCAATAATTTCATTTATTACTTTTGTATTTATGTACTCGTATACACCATATAATATATACATTCCGTACAATAATATTCTTCATAAATCATGAATACCTATTTGATTTCCGTAAGGTCAGGTGTGGTAACAGCGATGCGGTTTTGCAAAATCTCAGTTTAATGAATCATATATATCACTGTATTCTTATGAGGAACATAGTTTTTTTATCATATATTAATGAACGTATCAAGAATTCAAATTTGTTTTGATAATTTTAGAATTGAAAAAAAATTCTTTTTAAAAAAAAAAAGTGTTGCACTTTCCCTGCTACCGGGGTAAGTGAAAAACCGGTACTTTTAATACAGTTGTATACCAGCTATTTCTTAGTCGGGGCAAGTGCCATAAAATAATTAAAATCTGTAAACAAATTCTGTTGAAATAATTCAATTATTTTAATTTATCAAGATTTGACAGACCATCAAAGTTTTTTTTTAGATTCTGTTTTTAATTTACGGTAAATAATATAGGTATATCAGTTTTTTAGTTTTGATGATTATAATGTTAACACATATTATAATTACTTATAGTTGTTAACTACTAACATATTTTAAAATGTTTATTTATAACATATACATACATTAGTCACAAACAATGTTTATAAAATCTTATTAACTAATTAACAAAAAAAAAATAGATATCTTAATTATACTCAGACTTTTGAGTTACTTTATTAAATAATATATAACAAATAAAATGTAATAACATAAAAACAAGGCATGTCGCATTTCCCCCATAAATCGTGTCGCATTTTCCCCGTGTGTAATTTTGCACGGGGGAAGTGCATAATCGGCTAATACTCATTTGTATCATACAATTAGCATAATTTATGAATGAAAAAGTATTATAAATATAAAATAACATTTACTTTCCTAATTTGAAATTAATTTGATCAATTTTGGTGGCCGCTATAGACCGCTGAATTAACGTCGATTCAACAAAATACGAGTAAATAACTGATTAGCTTTTCGGATAGTGATAACTGCTGGGTTTGATATCCTACTGTGTAACCAACATTGTACAACATACGATTACTACTATAATTCGTAGTTTTCATGAAATCAACTTTAAAATTCAAAGATTGTATTTTTTATAACCTGATCAAGCACTAGCCCCGTTAGGCACTTGCCCCACCTGACCTTACCTCAAAATATAATATAATATCAACTGTATATCTATATAACTGTATAAGTATATCATTTTTACTACGTACAAATAATATTAAATTAATAATACATTCGCAAGTTCTACACGTCTAGCCAAATAACTAAATCCATTTTTTTTCGTATTTTGTTATTATATAAATATAATTTCAATTGAAACTTTTTTTTTATGATATTATTCATACCTATGTACTGTTGCGGTACAACTCAAAATTAAATGAATTCGATTGTCAGTGTATCATAAATAATATCAAATGTCTAATATTTGCATATTTGTTTTGACTATAACGAACAAATCCGAATCAAACCTATAAACCGAATAATGTCACACTATTAAGTATAATAAAATAATAGCCCTTTAATCAATATTTTATTTCCATTGAAATACTGTCAACATTCAAATATCGGAAGAACGCAAATTAATTTTTCAATCAAAACTTTGAATATTTTGTGCCGCAATAAAATAGGGCAATACAAAACATTGATTATTTGTTACATTGCGATGTCATTTAAGTACAGCCGATTTTCCTATTAATAAAAATTCAACACGCAGAATATTAAATTAAAATAAACAGTTGTGTCATAAATTTCGCATTAAATACAAGTTTAAAAACGAGTAACAATTTTATAAGTCTACATTAAAACAAAAACATGCAAATTTCAAATGTGTATACTTCAAATGTGTAAAATATATTGCATATACGATATACCTTATGTACTTATATACCTAGTAGCGTACTTGATGTCGATTGATAACCACCTAACCGTGCACAAAGTGCGCTATTAACTGTATATAGTCGACTCAGGTAAATTAATAATACTGGTAAGTAAATCAAATGAATATTTATTATTTAAGTGCATTGAAGATTTTATCGATCATTTAAAAAAAAACTCGTGTATACTCTTACTCCAGTTTTTAGTTTATTATATTTAACCCACTCGTGCCCAAGGTTAAAACTCTTTATTAGTTATATTTTTTCTGGGTTATTTCTACCAGGTACTTTTATCCATAATGTATTACCTAATAAAACGTGTCAACAGTGAAAAATTTAGGTAACGACAAATTTTAGTTACTCTTGTAATTATGATTGAAAATGTAAATCAAAATGAATAACATATAGTAATTGGCCATTTACAAAATTCTTATGTTAACTGTTTGAATAACTTTAAACCACCTATTTTAATGTATGAAACTGTATTCATTGCCAGATTGCCTTCAAATATTGACTCCATTACCTCACATACTTTGTATGTACCTAGACCTACATAAATGAATCGATCTTAGGATGACATTCCGCGAATCTTGTTTATTTTTCTCGTAGCACCTGCAAATTCGTGTAGTCAAAACTGTAAATTATATTAAATTAGCAATTAAACGATGAAAAAAAATCAAATGAAAAAAATTCTCGATCGATAACCTGCAATACCAGAGCCTTGACAGAGTATTCTTGTGTTTTTCAGTTGCAGTCGTGGACAGTCCGAACCTTACATTTCACCGCGTCACACGGCAGCACATGGGTTCGTATCTGTGCATCGCTTCCAATGGTGTTCCCCCGACTGTCAGCAAACGCATTACATTAATTGTCCACTGTATGTACTGTATTGTATACTTAATGCTCACCTAAGAAACTGTTGTGTACTGAGGTGGCTTGACTGAGTTGTGTTTTATGGTTCACCGAAACAGTAAACACCATAAAAATTATTGAGGTGGATGTTGTTTTGAATGCCCGTGCCACTTGCACTATGGTATAGGCCAGGGGTCGGCAATAAGCGGCTCGCGGAAGGGAAATAATTGGACCGCAAAAAATATTTTGCTAGTTTTCCGCTCGATATAGAAATATGGAAAATAGATAGATATTTATTTATTTATTTATTTTATTGAATTAACGTCTGTGAGGCTCAAGTACAGTTGTATATACAATTTAACATAGTGAATTGAAGATAGATATTGAATGATAGGTAATATATAAACATTGACATACATAGTTAATGAAGAAAAGAAAAAAGAAAAGAAAATGAACATATAATAATAAGATAGGTATTTAAGATATAAATTAAATTATAATTAAAAATTTGAGTAGTGACGCCAGAGGTCAGATTGACTAATAAAAAAAAGATCAAGATTAGAAGCATTGCCTTCAGTTAAGAGCCGATTTAAAGGGCTGTAGTGGCCATAATTAGTGCGGTGAGTATCTAGATAGAATGTTGGACAAGAACGGGAGTAATGTTGAGGTACATTGAAAGGGATGCGTTCCAATAATGGGGGACAAGACACTAGACCATTTACCAATTTATATAAGAAAAAGATATCTGATATTTTGCAGCGAGTTACGAGGGAATCTAATTTTAAATTAAACTGAAGACTGTTAATGGTTGAGGGAACATTAGTATTGGTTAATTTTCTTTTGTAACCAATAAAGCGCACGAATCTTCTTTGTACCCTTTCTAGTCTCTCGATATCGTTGATGGTACTTGGATTCCATAAAATGGATCCATATTCTAGAACCGAGCGGACTAGAGAGCAGTAGAGGACTGTTAAGCAAGTTTCATTTTGAAAAGATTTGGTTGATCTAAATAAGAACCCCATTGTTTTTATAGCTTTTAAACTAATTTGATCAATATGAGTTGAAAAACGAAGATTAGACTGGAAGGTTATACCAAGATCTCGTATGACAACTAGTTCAGGTAAAAGATTGTTTCCAATAAGGTAATCAAATGGAATTTTGTTTTTATTACGGAAAAATGAGATTTTGGAACATTTGGAAACATTTAGATTAAGTTCATTACGAGTACACCATTCTAAGAATGAATTTATACATTCATCTTGTAGAATGGAACAATCTGTAGGATTAGAGATAGTGTAGTCAATTTTGAGATCGTCCGCAAAAAGCTTAAATTTGCAATGAGTAAAACAACTATCAATATCGATTAAAAATAATAAAAATAACCAGGGAAATAAATGAATAATATATATATATATATATATATAGTATTTCTTATGATGTATTTGAAAATTACGATAGAGTTCATCGTTCATGATTTATTTTAAAATGTAATTTTAATACAAAAATAAGTACATTAATGATAAAATTATGCTTAAGTCTTTTCTGGCCCATGGAATTTTTATTTAAAATTATCTGGACCGCCATAGAAATTGATTTCCGACCCCTGATATAGGCGGTAGGTAATAATGATAGACCCGCTGATTTTATGGCCAAGTGATTGTAGAAACAAATAATATGAAATATTGATATAGTAAATAACAATTAGCAATATTACGTACATCAACTCTATGAACAATCTAATGATGAAAATATAGTTTGTGGTGAATGGGGGGGGGGGGTGCTAGTTATTAAACCACTTACTGAAAAATATCGAAACACCTCTGGTTACGTAATATACTTTAATATGCCATTCATCGTAGTATCGTACATTAAATGTTTATTATTATCACTTGAACTGTGTGTGCTATTCTTTTTTTTTTTAAGTTGCTCCCATGGTTTGGATTCAAAATCAATTGGTTGGCGCCTTCGAAGGAGATCGGCTCTCAATAGAATGCCACGTCGAAGCATTTCCAAAGTCCATAAATTATTGGTCGTCAGAGAACGGAAACTTATTAACCCAAGGTATAGTATACGGATCGAATAAGTATACCTACATTAGACTATTAGAGTAACATTTTCAGGTGGATATTTCAAATAAGTCTACAAATCAATGAAAGCTATCGATGTTTTAGCGTATTTTGTTATTATTATTCTTTTTCGGTTATCAGGCATCTTAGGACCATCCCATTTCGCACCTAACACCCTTCATCCTTTTTTATCCATTGTTTTTTCTTTCCCGGTCGAGCCCCATCTAGTGAGCCTACATCATTTTTAATCAAGTTTTCCCAGTGGTATTTTTTCCGATACGCCTATGGTTTGGAAAACAAAAAACACACTTGAAATTGATAAGCATCCGCTTATTTTATTCTAGGGGATAATTACGACACCTCGTTCAAAGAATCCACTTACAAAATTGAAATGAGATTAACTATCAAACAGGTAAAAGAAAAACATTTTGGCACTTACCATTGTGTTTCGAAAAATTCTTTAGGTGCAACAGACGGAACCATCAAAGTTTACAGTAAATATTTAGAAAATTAAATTATTTAAGAATATTTTGAAAAACATAATGACATTATGTTTTTAATAGAACTACCGGGGAAAAATTGGAACAATAATTATCAGACATCCGTCACCGCTTCGAACAACGGTCTGCAGCATATTAAAGGTAACATTCGTATGTATATGTGATATTATATTGATGTCTAAGAATTATATCCTATATTCAGTCCCGAAAGAAATGTATTAATGATTATCTAATAATATCGATGTGAAAATAATTGTTTCTTGCTGCAGGATCTACATCTAATACCGAGACCAAAAACAACGGCGCGCCGACCGCACTGAAGCCTTCAATGATTTGTTATTGTATTATCTTATGTTGGATACTGTTATCCAAAATGTCATAAATTTATCACAACGATAATTATTTTCATGAAAAACAGGGTACATAGAGTATGTAAAGTTTGTATATTGTTAGATTAGTACTCAATGCATATAAGTTGTCGAATATACCATATAGGTTTATGACCTATAATGTATAATATAATGGAAATGAATTGTTCATAAAAAATAACAATTTTTTCTGACAGTTAAGAGTGAATTACTTACGTATTATGAGTAAAAATTAATTATTATGTAAATATGATGTATACATTTGTACTTCATTGACAATTTTAACAAGACAGACGTTTTTGTATTAGTATAAGATTTAAACATTTAAATTTAATTGACCTTTTTTATGTTAAACGCCTATTAATATATATATATATATATATATATATATATATATAAAAAAACCTGTAAAAAAATGTTTAATAATAAGTACCTTTATAATATTATGTGTGTATATGTGATGTAAGTGAATAAATACCACGAAGTCTGCCGATAGAAGAAATCATTCAGTATGTCAATAGGTATAATGACACTATACCGACATTTATCTGTTCTTGGTATTTCTTTTTATTTCGACAATTCGTCAGCGAGTAATATATCAACATATAGGTAACGTACAAATTGTTCGCAGACTAAAAATCTGTTCTTTCAGGATGAACATTAATATTTAAGTTGACTTGAAACTTCATACATTCATCTCAGCATTTCATTTTATATTTCTTTACCCACTATATGCTATTTTCCGCTCTCTTGACCACTGCCCAACATTTCGATCCATAAAGTATCGCCGTTTTCACTATTATCTTATAGGTTTGAATTTTAAGTTACCTCTTACCTCTAATCGCACAATCGACAAGACGCTTCTCTACTCTTCATTAGCTCATTTGTCCACACATGTAGATCCTTTCTTCTGGCCATCCTCAAAATCACCATTATTTTGAATTACCCATCATAGGTTCTTTGACCAGCTATTACATCATCATGCTTTTTGTCCTTAGCTACTTGTTCACTTCTTCCAAAATCATGTAGGTACTATACTGTTTTATTCATACGAATCTTAATTCCATTTTCTCCAAACGCTTTTCTTCGCTCTTCAAGTATTTTACAGCGGTTGTATACCGATGGTCCGCAAAAAAATTTGTAAGTTATTTGCAATATTATTTTACTCAACTTCCAGCGAACGTGTCTCGTATAGACGTTTAGTGACTATGTGACAAAGTATTTTATTATGCTGCTGTGTAGGTTCAATATGGTAAACGGCAAATAAGAATTCACTCGTAATAATAATGCAACCATCATTATCGCATGCTATAAAAATACAAAATGTAAAGAGACCTTATATATTCAGCAACTATAAATACTTATGATTAATATATGAAATAGAAGAATGTCAACCGTTAACCAGTAGGTGTTGACTATTGTACAACAGCATTTACAATTACCTACGAAATCTTTTTGTCGTTGTTTCCCAAAAAAAAATAACATCCTATAGACATGGTAATATGTGGATGATAGATTCATTTGCAGTAAACAATAAACATAACGTATAACAATAAAATATGTACGAAAAAGAATGCCTCATCGATTTATCATCCAAATTCACACTCAAAACTAAATTCCTAGAGTTATCAAAATTGCATTTATTGGCT
Organism: Chaitophorus viminalis; assembly: GCA_025469195.1. Lineage (NCBI taxonomy): Eukaryota > Metazoa > Arthropoda > Insecta > Hemiptera > Aphididae > Chaitophorus > Chaitophorus viminalis. The sequence goes on along the minus strand of JAIPRK010000377.1, from coordinate 11,219 downwards.
GTAGGTTAAAAATAAACACCCAGAATACCCATTGCTAAACGAAAAAGCAACACTTATCGGTTATTAGAGTCTAACCTACTTTTCAAAAATAATAATTTCTTTTTCATTGTATAAAAACTATCAATCACAATAGTTTTATAAAATTTGCATTTATCCCATGTCTATGTCAACTACGATACTAGTCCACACATGAATTAATAATTCAATATGTAGGTAGACATTTCTAATTAATATAATCAGAATTTTATAAAATCTAAATTTTCAGTTCATATCTTCGATTATAACCGTGCATAGGTATGACTAAAATTTCAAAAATAATTAAATAACTTCTATTATGTTGATTATTTCAATAAAAAACTGTCACTTGTACGTTGAGAGCAAATCGATATCAATTATATAAATATAATAGGTATGGAATATGTGTTCGATATATCGAGTGTCTAATGAACTGTTCATTTATATTAATTAAATTACTGATGTCGGAAGTAACTGTAGTTATACCAGATAGTATATTGTTACCAGATGGTATATTGTCCGTTTTCTTTATATCTTATATTCTTGTATAAAATATTAAAATAACTATCAATTGATAACTTTCCATAATCTAAAGAAAATTTCCAAAATCTAAAACAAAGAAAGATCATGAGTATGAACTGGTACAACGTACAAGGCGCCTACCAATATTGTATACTAAAAAGCTTAACCTATTTAAACGAGTTAATACTATTAATTATTAAAGCATGCACACAACGAACACAATATAGTCCATAGGGCCATTGGTATTTGGTGCACCTATTATGAATGTTCAATGTGGTCAAATTATTTAATACTTAAGTAATAATTTATATTGATGTTTAAAAATTAAGAACGCATAAATACAATATATAACATAGTATTTATAATAGCCGTGACGTTGTGTACACATTTTATGACATTGTCATCGTTAAGTTTTAATAATATTCTTACCTATACCTGTTATATTATAATCCATTTGTTATTATACCCAATTTATAATTTAATTCGTATAATAATATAGTGTAATGTTCATTAAGTAAAAGTTGATCTAAGTTTAAACATTGTGTATATTTTTTGTCTTAATTTGATTTATTTTTAAGAAAATAAGTTCCTAAAAATAAATAGACACTATATTAATGTTACCCATTAAGTACTAAAATTAGATGATTATAATTTGTTAAATATTATTAACATGATCAATATTAATTTAAAATAACTTACTTTTTAGATAATTATTATATACCTACGGTATTATTACCATATATTATCAATTAGGTACGTTTAACTTTTACAAATGTAACTTGATTTTTATAAACGTATACTTATAATAGAACACACTCGACCTAATTATAACGTCATTTTATACATATTAATATATTAAATGTGTATAAGTAAATATATAATTTTCGTTGTTATGAAATTATGTACAATAGATTAACTTATAAATATACAACCAATTGTAAAATACTTATGGTTATTATATTATTATGATCGTACTTCTATATACTACTTAAAATGGTGTCCATTAAATGTATATAATAACTCGTAGGTATCACTGCAATAGAAAAATATTTTTATATTTTATTTATAAAATAATCATGATCTGCAGTGCAACTATTATAATATATTAAACATAACATACAGGTAATTATTAAAATGTATTTTATGCAAAACTTAAATATCGTACACAGGTATTATAATTTACTTCCATTGTAAAAAAAAAAAAACCTTCTAAAATTGTACTAATTTTATTATGTACATAGGTAAGCGTTTTAAAACAAACAATTATTCTGATAGGAATGTTTATTGAGTAATTTATTTTTATAAATAAGTAATAAAAATTTCCCGCCATCGTTAAGAATCGATTATTTCCGAGTTTCCGATAAAAATATAGTAACACTGAATAAATGGAACCGCATGCATCATTTGAAAACAGTAGGCAGAATGGGCCATTTATATATGCCTCGGTCCAATCATTACTTGAATACTGATTGACATAGACCTATCACAGTTTGTTTTAGCATCGACATTAAAAGTTGCACATTTGATAAATATACTAACTATAGTATAATTATTTAACGGACCGCCTCTATATTTTGTAACAACTGTATAATATGTTACGCGGAAAGTAGGAAGTCGAGCATAGCGTGCACCGTGACCGGTCACAATACACAATGCCCGATTTTCGAGCAAGAATAATTTTACATTGTCCGGAAATTGCATACACTATGTACAGTACCTAATTTATTATAATATTGATGAAAACTGCGATTTTTCATAAATGTAACTTATTTATGTTCAATTAAAACCACGACACTATAGCCGATACATCATAACTCAAATTCATAAGTATATCCGTCTGTTATTGAAAATTGAAATACGAAACAAAAACATTAATAAACATGAAATAATAATAGTTTACATTTATACGAAAAGAGGGTAGTCTTAGCTCTTAGATTCCGAATGGAGTGATGAATATAATGGTCTTACAATGATGTGTTTTTTTAAATTTTTTTTTTTTTTGTGTAACCACCTTTTGGAGCAGTAAAAATGCTTTAATTTCTTTTTACAGCAACTCTTCTGAAAGGAAAGTGCATTTAGATGGTACTTGGGTAAGTCAAAACTTAACCATTCTTAATACTTTTCAAAAGTGTCGGGAAAAACCATAAAAAATTACGAGAAAACAGGAATTTTTACGCAAAAAAAAAAAAAAACACAAATACTTGAATTATATTAGCATCTTTTATACATGGTTGTTTTTAAAGTACATATTTCGAATTTTTTCGACCTATTTAAATATTTAAAAACAAATGGAATTTCAATTTTTCTAAGTATTTTTTTTTTTTTGAAATATCTATAAAAAAAAATTGGTTTTCCAAAAATTCTTAAAAATTAAATACAGTTTATTATAAGTAGACCTTATCAAAATTAAAAAAACTTGAAAATCGTTTCACACAATTTTTTTTAAGCGCCCGCAGTTCAAATTTTAATGAAATATGTTAAAATATTGTGATAATGTGTATGTTATTTTGTAACTTATTTTTAAACAATTTATAGCCATTTGAAATATTTTAATTTTTTTTTTTATAATTGTTGATAAAAAAAATTTGGTAGGGACAAAATACTTGAAAGTTTAATAGATGATTCAACAGAAGTTGTTCTTACTGTCATTCAAAAATTGTTGAAATACATAGGTACAATTATTTTTTATAAGCATTTGAAAAGCAAATATTGACAAAATATTACAATTTAAATGTAACATAATATATTACATAATATACCTATTCTAGACTAACAAATTATCTCAATTCAGAATTGTTATTCGTATACAATGATACCTATCATTGCATTCAAATTTAACAAATCCATTGTAATAACACAGAATAATGTAATGACTTATACTATGAACGAGGTCCACTCCACCCCCTACTGTAGAGCCGAGTGAGGCCCACCCGGTTCTTTTTTTTTATTTTAAACATTGACAGAATCATTTTCCTGTAAAATATCAATTTGTTAAATAATAATGTAATATATATATAAAAATTATTTATATATTATAATAATAAAATACATAATACCTACAAATATTTCATATTTCATACTTTTATAAATTAGGAAAATTGGATAGAAAAATTAAATTGGAATAACATAATTGGGCAGAATAAATTTTGGAAAATAGTAATTGGAAAAAATGAATTACAATCATTTTTCTTCTTGTTGGTAAAGTACTTAATATTTTTGTATCTACATAAAAACTAATTTTATTGTAAAAACTAAAAATGTAAGTATCTAATTTATGATAAAACCACCAATTATGAATAAAAGCTTAAATATATACCTAGAAATTATTGTGGACCAATTATTCATTTATTTTTGTTTAGATTGTTTGAACCTTGAAATACAATGTATTTATTCCAGTATACAAATAAATTACTGTTATTGAAGAAGATAAGTTAATATAAGTACTTAATTTCTCTAATAATTTGGGTAATGTGTACATTCTATTGGAGTTTGAAGAACAATAGTATTAATCATAATAATAAAAATATATTATTATAATAAGACTAAATATGTCAAAAACATTTATACTACAGGGCTTGCTACAACAACCAGATAAATCCACTTTTTGAAATTTTTCAGGACAAAGCAAATTTAGTTTAAATACTATTATTCATGCTAAAATACTCTTAACCAAATATATTTGAATTCTATATAAATTTATACATAATTCTTTGAAGTTAAAATTGAAAAAAAAAAAGTGTTTGATGATGAAATACGTTTAGTCAAAGTTGAAGGGAACATGGATTTATCTGATTGTTGCACCAAAAAGCAATGTATTTTTTATAAGTGTTCAAATAAGATTAGTTTTATCCTTAGATGTTGTGGCATTTTTAATGCTTTGATTAAACTTAAATTAACTTAAGCCTCTTAAAAAGTAATAACAGGATACCTGAGTCATTACAGCTTTGCAAATTACCAAACTAGATAAATCTATTTCTTTAATAACTTCATCACTATTGATCGAAGTTAACTGGTTGTTGCGTCTGATTTTCAAGAATGATTTCCTTTAAAAATTTCCGTCAAAAAGTGAGTTTTGAATATAATTCACAAGAATACAGAAAAAATGTCATATATTATCACAATATAAACATTAAAATACATACAAAATTTAGTATTTATATAAGTAGAATGACAAATACAATTATTCAATACACATAAAATTGTATAACATTATTATTAAATCATTTATCAATTGATAGAGCGGCAAAATCTTCTGCAATTTTTACAAGACTTTCAACACTTTGATTGTTAGTTCCAGATGCTTGAGCGGAGTCAGCTTTGCCACCTCCTTTACCATTGATAGACGCAGCAACTTTGGTCACCCATTCATTTGCTTTAAGGCCCTTATTATTCAAACTTTTAGAAACTGCACAATGGCAGAATATTTTACCACATTCTTTATCTTCAGATATCAACATAACTGCTATTTCAGGCTTGACAGTTTTCACTGTTTTCAGTGCTGTATCAATAGCTTTGGTATTAGATCCAGCGTCGAGCTTACAAACAAACACCAATTTATTGGCTTCAGAATTAATTTTTTCTTTCACCGATTCTGCAATGGTAGTGGCTATAGCAGCTTGACGCTTCCGTTCTTCATCTGCAATACCTTTTTTTAGACCAGATAGAATAGCTCTCAGTTCTTCTTTCACCCAATACGGTATTATACATTTACTTATCTTATCTTGTGCATCAGTTATAGCCTTGGATAAATTTGGATCTTTAGAATCTAATTTCATTACATGTTTTTTAAGTTCTTCAGCTCTAGCATAGGCTTTTGTTGCTTCTGGACCAGTTAATGCTACAATTCTCCGTATACCTTTAGCAATAGCTTCTTCAGAAAGTATGGCAAATCGTTCCATGTGCCCAGTTTTATGCAAATGAGTACCACCACAAAACTCCACAGAAGTTTTTAATCCTGCAGGTCCTTCTGGATCAGAGAGCAATGTGTCTATTGGAACTCCAACTGAAACCACCCGCACAGGATCTGGATAAGTTTCATCAAACATGGCACGTAAACCCTTTATATGCTTAGCATCATTTAGAGGTGTGACCTTAGCATGCACAGAACTATTTTGATTAATCACATCATTTGTCAATTGTTCCACTTTGGCAACTTGATCCACAGTCATAGCAGATTTGTTAGTGAAATCAAAACGTAATCTGTCTGGAGCGACTAAAGATCCTTTTTGGTTTGAATTATCACCTAAAACTACACGTAAAGTATGATTTAAAGTATGAGTAGCAGTGTGGTTATTCATAACAAGTTTCCTTCTCTTCTCATCAATCTTTAAGACTACTTGATCGCCCACCTTTAAGCTACCACTTTCAAGAATTCCAACATGCAGTATATAACCAGCACGCACTTGAACATTTTTAACATAGAACTCAGTATCTTCATCTTTGACCATAGAACCTTCATCATAAATCTGACCACCTTGTTCAGCATAAAAACATGTTTTGTCAAGTAGAATACCACATTCTTGTAATGCACCCACTTCGTTAACAAATTCACTCATTATTCTAATACTCAATACAGTTGAAGTACAAGTTTCAAAAACATATTCTGCATTTGGACCATCCGATATAGCCTTATAACAATACTTCGGAGAGTCATCAGTAGTCATTACACTTCTTGCTTGTAAATCTGCAAGAGCATGAACGTCCAGGGTAATAACTTCTTTATTTCCACCAGCCTTATTCTGACTAATAATCTGCGCTTTTTTTTTTGCCTCTTCGTATGCTTCCATATCAATATTAAATCCTTTTTCTTCAACCATTAAATGAGTTAAATCTACAGGGAAGCCATAAGTGTCATATAACCTCCAGGCCACTTCACCAGGTATAATGTTGTTAGTCAGTTTCAAAATAGTTCTATTCAAAAGGTTACGGCCTCGTGACAATGTTCTTAAAAATTGTTCTTCTTCTTCATTTATAATTTCAATTAGTTGTTGAGGATCCTTAGTTACTTCAGGGAATGTATCTCCGAGTAAATCAACGACAACATTGACCAGAGTAGCAAAAAATCCAGGTTTAGCATTCAATTTTTCTGTAGCATAACGAACAGCACGTCTAAGAATACGTCTCAACACATAACCACGACCTGTATTATCAGGTCTTCCACCATCAGATAGTGCAATAGTTAATGTACGAGCATGGTCAGCAAGCACTCTATAAGCCATATCTTTTTGATCAACATCTTCTGCACCTACTTTACCTTCATAATGTGGAGCATTTGTACCACTTTGAATAGCAGCAAACAAAGGTTGAAATACATCAGTATCATAATTTGACCGTTTATTTTGTATAACCGAGACAAGACGTTCAAATCCCATACCACAATCAATATGTTTTTTGGGTAAATTCTTTAAAGTCCCACCTTTTTCTCGGTTGAACTGCATAAAAACAAGATTCCAAATTTCTAAGACATCTGGGTCGTCTTTGTTGACTAAATCAGCAGCTAGACGATTCCCAATTCGATCATAATGAATTTCTGAACATGGGCCACAAGGTCCAGTTTCACCCATTTCCCAGAAATTATCTTTCATATTGCCAGGAATAATATGACTCTCAGGTAATCCTAAATTCAACCAGATATTTTTACATTCTAAATCTGGTTCAAGACCAGATTTTATATCACCGCCAAAATATGTTACATACAAGAGGTCAGGCGAAATTTGAAATTCTTTAGTTAAAAACTCCCAAGCCCATTGGCAAATTTCAGTTTTGAAGTAGTCACCAAACGACCAGTTGCCCAGCATTTCAAAAAATGTATGATGATAGACATCCTTACCAACGTCGTCCAGGTCATTGTGTTTTCCTCCAGCACGAATACATTTCTGAGTGTTGACAACTCGTGTCCACTTGGCCATATCTGATGTCGGATCAACAGTGCCCAAGAATATAGGTTTAAACTGATTCATTCCGGCATTGGCAAACAACAACGTTGGGTCGTCTAAAGGGACCACAGACGAGGAGTATACATATTCATGAGCCTTCTTGTCGATGAAAAACTTGATGTACCGTTCGCGAATTTCCTTAGCGGACGCAACCATGGTTGAGCAACAACTTTCTCAGGAAATCTGTAAATTCGTTCAAATTTAGTATTGTAATATTGTTATCAACGTCAACAAAATAATCGCACTAATTAAGCAAAATGAGTTCAAACGACTAGTTCACATACATGTTATTATACTTTCAAAGTGAAATGAACTGCTGGAGGCGTCAATGTACAGAGTTGAGCAAAGACCGTCGACGTCAACGTGTTCAAAATAAAAAAAACCATGCCGCGATAAGCTCGAATGCCCCGTGTTGATACTTTGATAGTATCGTCTCGTGATTAGAATACCATGATAACGTTGTGACCAGCCCGGATCATTACCTTTTGTTCCTTAGATAATAAATTTATTATCTATGGTTGTCTGTCTCTAGCACAGAGTAATAATTAATAGAGTAAAAATTACTCTATGGTCTCTAGACGCTCGTATAGACGAGGGACTTTCAAACTGGGTGTGTCGCGATCTTTTCAAAAAAATATTAACTAAAAAAAAAAAACTGTCTTACAATTTATTCGTATACTTGAAAATGTACTGTCGAGTAGTAGTCAAAAGCAGTAAGCACAATGTATCGTAATAAAAACAAAAAATTTGCAAACCACTATCAGACATATAATATTCTGTGCACGATTATTATAAACAATATACATACAAACTACAAACTAATACTAATTGAGCTTTGAGAGAAAGAGATTTCAAAAGTAATCACCGATTGAGTTAAATATTTGTAAACTTTAAAGTAAAGGACTTAAAAGCAATATAATAAGCTGGTTACCCAAGATTCAACAAATCATGGTACGTAAAAGATGAGCTGTTCGCACCAGCATCTTTTAATATTGTGATCTGTGACGATACTGATTATAAATTAATAACTTATTTATCATCATGATTTAAGACAATATAGTTGCCCTTGCCCAGAAGCACGGCTGTAGATACTATGGTCTATGGTTGCGCGACGGCCTATACTGGGCTGCAGTGAATAACGTCCAAGAATAGTTCTATATAATATTCTGTATTATATTATAGTACTATTATAGCAGTATAACCGTGGCGCGAACGGCTTATGTGACATGTATACATCGTGGGCTCGTCAGTCGTCATAGTGCTCTTATCAATTTAACATGCGACACACGATTACGGCGTCTCTAGCGGAATCGTAGAGTGAATATTATTATATAATAATAATTTTGTTGCTGATGAGTACAATTAAAAATCTTATCTTTCATATCTTAAATCATTTGTAGTCATCAGGTCATCTATATAATCGTGCTGACAAGTTTACCCGTCACATAAACATATCTTGTGATTTTCAATCTTAAGCGTGTTTTGTTACCTTCCGTTAATATGTATTCCAATCACTCGTCCGATCCCAGAAGACCGGACAAAGAACACAGGTAACAAACGAATCGACTGCTACGGAACGTGTCTACAGTTGAACAGTTCTGTTGAAAGCAGAGTTGGGGTCCTTAAAATGTTCTTTTTGTTCAATATACTGAGAATTTAACTTCTTGTTCACCTAATATCTATGGCCGTAATATTGATTGGACATAGTGTTACAATTATTAAGCATCTGCCAATAATTACAGGTACAAACCAAGAGCTGTGAATAATGATTCTCAAGCTCTTACGCCCGGTGAAGACTTGACATCAGATTACATGAATATATTGGGTATGATATTAAGTATGTGCGGTTTGTTAATGAAGGTAAAGCACTATTTTCGAAAATATTCTCAATATTTGAATTCTCACTGCCCACTTGGCCAAAAACACTTGTACATTATTTTCTCCTATTTTAGTTTAAATGGGCTGCGTGGTGTGCCATGTTTTGTTCTTGTATAAGTTTTGCCAACTCTAAAGCTTCAGATGATTCCAAACAAATATTCAGCAGTTTTATGTAAGTAATATTACCTACATGAGTTATTACTTTGTCTTAGGTCAATATTACTTCCAATTAGTTATAAGCAACATCTTGCCCATAAGAACTATTATAATATATAAGTATATTTTTTATGAATAAATAATGAATATAATTTAGATTTAAATTAGGTAAGGCAAATGTTAAATGGCAAATTTCACTGTGTTGTAAGCACACATTTACGTTAAGTGTCATAACCGATATGACACTTAAATGTAAATCTGTGCTTAAAATTTATTTAAATACTAGATGTACAAAAAATATTCCTACACACATAGTATTATATATAAAGTGTTATATACCAACTGTTAATATTATATTATTATAAAGACCATCAATAATATTTATAAAAGCTTATTGGATACAAAAACAGAAAAAAAGTATGTCACATTTATATTTATGGGACAAATTTGCAAACAAAAAATGTAGAGCCGCATTGGTTCCCAATTGTTGTACAACCTTAAAGTAATAAATCGTTTCAAATTTTTAAATATAAAAATCTAATACGAACACATTTCCTTAATTATATTGATACTAAATTTTACTTAATTAATATACTTATCAACATGAACCCTACTACAAGCTGACCATCACCATGGTCCACCAATGACTATAGTTGTCAAGGCTTTAAGTTACCTTAATAAAAAATAAAAATTTTGTACTATGTTTTTTCTTAATGACAATAGAAAATAATTAAATGTTTTTTAAAATGTCTATAGGCTTTCCATGTCTGCAATTGTGATGTCATATTTACAAAATCCTCATCCAATGGCACCGCTGTGGTCAACAACTTTTGGATGAATAATTATTGATGTTTTTTTTTTTTTTTTTTGTACTATGATAATAAATGAAATAAATATTAATAATTAGCTTTCTTTGAAATATATACACAATATGATTAAGTATAATTAAAAAAACACATCTTAATTTAATCACAATTAATTACATGTCGTGTAGCAGTTTCTTTGTATTAGATAATTGTAAAAATGCTTAAAAATTTAAAGCAATCTCCCTCTACAATGAGTTGACTCACAATGACATTTCATTATTTTCCCAGGAACACTTCCTATATCATAATTATAATCCCAAGTGAGTTCAGTTCCAGCTGGTATGTAATGAAGTGCGAAAAAGGATACCCAAGGAAATCGCAGGTCATGGGTATCCACAAATACATTTTGGACAAACACATTAGGAGAACATGAATGATTTAGATAACGTCCAATGTTACCACTAGTCTTTGCATCCATTATATACACACTCTCGCTATTCCCGAAATATTCCCGCATTGCTTTTGGGGGTTTAGGATTATTTTTCATTTTAGATGTATTGCGGACGTGTAATCCATCATTTTTGGTATTAGTAGTAGTTTTGGATGTTTGACGTTTGCGCAACTGATAAGTAAAATTTGTCCCTAAAGAAACATATAAAACAAATTAATACATAAAATAAAAATTGTTTACAATAATCAAAATATAAACTATTATAACCTTCAACAGTAGTTTGTAAATCTTCACTAGACGATTCAGAATTCGTTAAATTTTCATCATTGTCACTTAAAGGTACATCAGTTTCATAATCTTCTTTAATTTTTTCCACAACTTCAATATAATCTAACTCGGCCAAATACTCATCACCATAATTTATGCCTCCTTCATTGGCATCAGTTTCGGTTAACA
>JAIPRK010000376.1:99723-226003 GCA_025469195.1 Chaitophorus viminalis | reverse complement strand
TCCGTTCAGAATCGTTATTCGTATACAATGATATCTATCATTGCATTCAAATTTAACAAATCCATTGTAATAATGACCTATCCTATAAACGAGGTACACTCCACCCTCAACTGTACAGCAAAGCGAGACCCACCCGTTTTTTATTTTTTTTATTTAATCATACTAGCTAAAATATAACTAATATATTTTCATGTTGCATTGATGATATTCATGCACAATGAACATATTATTATCAAACAAATATACGTACATGGAATTAAAAACACAAATAAACTTACTTAATTGACTACCATAATACAATGTACTAAGAAAAAGAAAGTTTCATTTATTTAAATGTCAATCTAAGCGTTCGGAAATGTTTAATTTTACGTAAAACTTTCAGTTCACGCCCCCTAATTAAAAACAATAACTTTGAGATCAAGGCAAACTCTCCTAAAGTATTTTAATACTTCTTTTTTTTTTTTGGAAGTCATTAAAAAAAATCCCATAATTCGGTGCAATATTTGACTAATTTAATATTTTACTTCACAGATAAAGAATACTTACTACAGACAGGACTTTGTTTGAGATGTACAATGTAATATTAAAATGAGTAAACAACAATTTAGCATGTCATGATTTTCTAAAACTATTTGTATGCTTCTGTGTATATTACACAGGTGTTAAAACCACCGTATTCGTTTTATGGTTGGTATTTAATATTTATTATTTGTGTGAGAAATTAATTTTATAGACATTTACTTTTTTTTAATACATATTAATGTTAACAGCTAGTACATAGTGTAAACAAACAATAATACCGTTAAACATATATATAACTCTCCGTAATAATGACCGATTGTGAAATCAGCGTTTTAACATTATCGTAGAATTCAGACTTATTTCAGACTATACGAGTAAAAAAAAAAGCAAAACAAAATATATTTTAACAACGTTTTATTTCTTTCTGTAAATGACACACGTGGCTTATGACATATTTTGTTTTTCATCAGATCGCTTTCAGCGACATAATTGGTTTTTTCAAAATCGATTTAATAAAAGAAAAAAACAAGTTTACAAATATAACAATCTAATACTCAGAGCAGTTAGAGCATCGACGATAAATACTCAACTGTCGTGTGAGCGCTGAAAATCGTTTAATTTTGAAAATGAAAATGATATATATCGTAGGTATATGCAAGACGACAACGCGGGTAGGAAATTCGAAGGGTCTTTAATAATTACCAAAAGATATTAGAAGTAAAACAAAAATAAAAATAATAAAACCAACCCCTATACTACGCGTACGCTGTACACAATGTATATTATTGTTACATGTATATATACATATTACCTATATAGGTACGGCAGAAATGAGTTAGAAACTACTAGCGTATAGCGTGTTTGAAATGATATTATATACTGCGCTTTACTTAATGAAACGGGCGGTATATTATATCGTTATTTCTCCATAACACATTCGATACGATCGGTATACCACGTCAACGGCGATGTTCACTTGTACAATATATTACGTTTTATAATACGTATTGAACAATGATATAATCGTTTTTTCGGGTCTCGCACGACGCATTTCACTATAACAACCACGACAACGACGACGGTAATAATGATTATTATTTTATTATTGTTTCTAAACGTACCATCGTAACTTATATCCGCGTTCCCCGAGCATGATCGTAATATTAACGTACATCGTGCACTTCTACAGGATGATCAATTCGGCAATTGAAAACAATGTTTCGGAAAACATTTTTTTAAAAAAAAATATATGTATGTAATTATTGTCGTAATAGCCGGACTTGAGGTTTTCAAATCTTTGCTTTTTAAAGTTTTTATCCAAAAATAGTTTATGCCCAAGTACATAATAGAATATTGAATCTTAATGATTATTAACTTTGTATACATGCATATAGAGTTTGAGATTAGTTTGAAGTGAGAGAAGTGGGCGGGAGAAGAATATTTGTGTTATTTATCAAAAGATTATTTTCCTTTTTACCATCGTCTAAATAAAAAGTTAAACACTATATAAGGACTGTATCACTATGCCGTTGTCCAATCCGATGTTGGACGTCGAAACATCCTGAAAAGTAAAATGTGCTATTGTAACTCTATTAACATATTATGTCAATAGTCAGTAGTTAGCTATTAGCTGAATGCAGGGTGACCGCTGCAATTGGAAATGAACATTTTAAATACAATTTTACTGCGTGCATACAAATACTTTAATCCGTAGTTACTTGTTATTGTATATTCAGGTATGGTGAACCTATAATAAAAGGACACTCCGATAGTCCGATTTAAGTATAATCATAATTTCTATATTGTTTTCCGAAAATAAAAAAATAATTGAGAATCGAAAAGAATCCCGGATACTATATTTTTTTCTTCAAATTATGCGTCCATGATATAGTTTAATAAGTTGTGTATAAAATATTTAAATATAATTTCAACATAACAAATTGGTGGAATGTGTTAAATTTAATGATGTAAATATTTGATTTTGATGTGTGGAATTTCAAATATTATTTCTTGTAGGTATACTGATACGCCTGCACGAATAAGGAAATTCAAATTTATACTTTGATTCGCAGATATATTTAGATAAAGTTTCGCCATCCCGTACCCGTACAGATGTTGGAAGAAAAAATATTCTAAAACCGTTCAAACATCGAAAACCGTGTCAACTCAAACCCAAATAAGTTTAGAACATGAACATCCTGTACGCCTTATACCTAACTACAACGTGACGGTACAACCACGAAACGAAAAAGTATACATTATATAATGTATACGATATTCTATGTTTATATACATAAATAATACAGGTCCCTACCTATAACTTATAAGTACAATAATACTAAATTAAACGAGGCGGTGGTGATGTGTACACGTCGCATTTTGTTTTAATGTCAACTCTCGGGACATAAGACGAGACTTTAGGTAATACAATATAAAATACCCAACGTTTCCGTTTATTTTGTTATTATTATTATTATTATTATGTGTACAAGCGGCGCCGTACGAGTATGAACCCGAAAAGTTTTTTACACATTCGTGTCCCGTCACAGTTTACTCGTCGTCACCGCCGCCGTCGACACACACAATGACAAAAGCAATTCGCCGTCACGCCCGTGCAGAGATGGCTGGGAAACGGGAAGAGAAAAATAAAAATAAAAACTAATTCCGGTTCGCGTGCAATCGTTTCGACGTAAACCTACCTACACGCATGTGTGTGTGTGTGTGTGTGTGTGTGTGTGCGCGCATATACAGTCGAAATAATAATTACATGCAAACGATGAAGGGTCCCGGGGTATGCTTGGGAAGGGGGGCAAAAAACAAACGAGGTCTTTTTTTTCGTTCTTTTTATTTGTCAGCTCTCCTCGTTCTTTTGCCCGCCACTGTCATCGGGTATATTATATATTATAATACCGCTGTCGCACGTTCGTGTGATTTTTATCGTATTTAAGTATTTTATATTCAAATCCCTGCTTGTAGCAGCTAGGGATAAAGACGCACGTGTACTCGTCGTGACTATCCCATACTATATACTGCACAAAAGTGTAGCTTTCTTGCTCATTCTCTACCTATCTCCCTCTCTCGGATTGCGTTATGGCATTTTTAATTTGCCGTTTCTGTTATACAAGAGCTTTTCTTTCGCGTACACTCAACCGGTATTAATAACGCTTGTAAGTTGTTTAAGAAAACATCTCGAAAAAATGCATAGGTACCGTAATGGATACTAGCTAGGTTAAAGTCATTTTTCTGTTCACATTTGCCTATGTATAGTAGGAACTTGTTAATAATAATATATTATACAAAATCCAAACGGAAAATACTTTAATCGAACTATCCATTTTGGCAGTACTTTTTCACGCATTGTTTACTTTTAAAACTATATAAACTAACGTATTTTACTCAAATAATATCAATACATGCATACATCATTATAATATCTCATGGCTATGAAACTCTTTATAAATAGATTGTTTATTAAATAAATTTTATTAATAGCTTTGTTCAATCAAATTAAATTGACCTAGATTATGTCAATGCGCATGCTTCAATACAACTTATACACTAATTGACTGGACTGAACGTGTACTTCAATATCAATCATGGCTATTTTTCTATGCACGCCCTATACATTTACACAGTTTAGAATATTTACTGAGAATTTCAATAATATAACTGTAAAAAAGATAAACCAAAAAACAGGTACACGCTAATATTTTTATAATAATATAAGAGTACGTATAATAATAGATTGTTTTTTGATTTAGTTTTTACGAAAAACAAATTCCATATTATGGCGTACAATAAAATATTTATGATTCCACAAAGAATGAACGATTATAAGTAAAGTATTATAGGACTTATATATAAACTATATTAGTTTAATAAACATCAATATTTTCAGAAAAAAAAAACATTCTACTTCAAACTTTAAAGTATGAAGTTTACAACAAACCTATTATCATTTCAAAATATAAAAATCCTGAATACCTACTTAATGATTGCGGAAAATATATAAACATTTTGCAAATATTTAGTGCGCGTAGGTATTTGGTCATAACTATTACCTAATGGTTTTGAGTTAATTAAAGATCATTTTTCAAAAACTTAGAAAATTCAAATTGGTCGTCGAAGAAATCACCCTGCAGTATACCTATTTTCAGTACAAAGACTCACTGAATTTTATATTCTACCCAAGCTAATGCGCATATTATACTCATTCATGTTTGAAAAACCGCATTTCATATATGAAAATATAAAAACGTTCGCGTACAATTTAACACAATTAATCCTCACTAAGTGCATTTCGTATATAACATGGTTAATGTTGACTTTTTATGCTTTTAAGAATATAATATTTTGGATTTTGAGTGCTTGTTTTGAGCTTTTTGAGCAATTTCTATAAAGCCGACTGATATGGCCCTGATGATGATGATAGTAATAATAATAATAATAATAACAAAATAATGATGATAATGACATATTCAAATGTCTGACGCGTGGATTAAAACGGCTCCTGCCTTATGATATTATTATATCGATCATATAGATAGGTACGGTTTACCTATACCGGCTATTATACTACATATTTACCAACACGTCATTTGCTCTGCGCGTCACCGTCAAGCCCCGCTATACTTCCCCGTTTATTATTATTATTATTATTATTATTATTATTATTATTATTATTATTGTTCGCGCGAGAAGATGCTATCACGACGGCATTGTGTGTCAACGAGGGACAAAACAAACGCGTCAATTATTACTCGCCGCCGTTTTATTTTAATTTTATTATTATTTTTGCGCTCCCGTGGAATTCCGACGGCTGTGCGATTGTCTTGTCTCGTCGACCGCCTCCGCCGCGCGCGGCCCTTGAGTAATTATTGTTCAGTCGACGACGGAAGAGCTTATTTATATGCAAATCGGACGGCTGCTTTTGCTTCTCCTTCATCTGCGGCTGCTGCTGCCGCGGGACCGTTTCTCGGCCGTGCGACGACGGTTCGCGCAATAATTTATAAGACGGATTTTCACACGCGCGCCCGCGACGATTTTCTCGCGCGCATCCTTTTACTGCCGCCGCCGCCGCTCGTCGACTCACTTCGTTTTATATCCCTCCCCCCTCCACCCCGTATTCGCGAATGTGTGACATTCCTATTGTGCGCACGTATTCGTGTTTGTTTGCGTGTGAGTGTACGTGTACATAATATATATGTTGACTTGTATTTAAATATGTGATTTTTTTTTGATTTTTCGCACAACGACAAAGAGTATGGTGCGCTGAAATACTGCAGTCTGTTTAAAGAAAAAAAATGTTTACACTCGACTTGTTTTTCGGCACGCGCGTACCATTATTATTTTTTTTTTCTCTCTATCGCTTATGATTACGTGCATATTATATACTTTTGGCCTCGGACACCGGGGTTATAAACGCACTAACGGTATACACAAACAAGTTATAGGAAAGCCTACTCCGCTGCAAACGTCCTATGAAGTCCTGGTTTCCAAACGTATACTGTTCATGCACATTTTCTTACAGTTAACTGCAATTCCATGTACAATATTTATTTACAAATGGTTTGGTAGCTTGTATATGTACAGCTATTATGACGAGTAAAACGTATATAAATAAAGTATATATTTTTGATTTCGGTGGACGACATAAGCGCCAAAATTAGATAAGAAAAAATAAAGTCGTGTCGTACAAGAGCGCCAAAATTGTATCGTACGAAAGCGCCAAAATCCTAGGTGCCTGTGTGCCACGGTTAATAGATGTTAAATAACAGAATTTAGAACTATATCGTTCAAAAACTCCAAACGTTTAATCTTAATCGACAAATATCGACAATTAGGTTATATATCTGATTACGATAGATTGTCACATAGACAGTGTGTGAGCAGTTTTGTGTTACAACATATTGTTAGTAGTTAGTAGTGTTAGTACCTACTTTGTAGCATTCGTGTAATCATCATTCGTTAAATGGATTTTACAAAAACTATTACGAATAAAGGTGTTGTGTGTATATTATTTAAAGAGCAAAAATATGGATTTTAGAAACGTACATTGATTCTGGTACATTTCCATTTAAAATTTGGGCTGAAATTCCGGATGATGAGGTTATACGAACTACAAATGCAGCTGAATCATATCATCGAAATTTAAAAGATCAAT
This sequence comes from Chaitophorus viminalis, assembly GCA_025469195.1. NCBI lineage: Eukaryota > Metazoa > Arthropoda > Insecta > Hemiptera > Aphididae > Chaitophorus > Chaitophorus viminalis. The sequence continues at coordinate 219,318 of JAIPRK010000376.1, read as the reverse complement.
TTTATTTGACTCATTGTTCCGTCCATACAGTAATTTATGTATTATTAAAATTACAAAGCGAAACATATTTATTTATGAACTCTCCTACTAACAATTAATTAAGGGTATCTCACTAAGAAATAATTGTTGTACAATGAAAGAAATATCAGGATAGTGAAATAAATTGCTTAGAATACGTGAAAAAAGTTGGATTAAAAAAATCAACCAATTTATTAAATTTATTATTGACATTTTTTTTTTATCAAATCACAACCAATTTATTAAATTTATATTTATTTGCATGTATATTGTATATCGTAATTTATTATATATAATATAAAATTTTAATTTTGGCGCAAATTATTTGTAATTTTTGCACCTTTGGCCCTTATGTCATATGTTTGGTAAAATAGGTATACAATATTAGATTGGTGCTTATGTCCTACAGATTTTGGCGCAAATGATAGGTCATTTTTGTACCTTTGGCGCTTATGTCATATAGCCTTTGCTTTTTTAATAATATAATACGTATACTGGTACCTATTTATCTTCAATATTCGGTAATATGAATTTAATATCTTATTATTAATAATTCTATAACTATGTAGGTACTTACATGATCACTATAATGGATGGGCCGACAGGCTGAAGGATACGACGGGGATGCAAGGAGTTTAAACTTTAAACTTATGCTTGGAATTTTAAGACTGACGAAGTTATTGTCCTATATTCAGCCAAAAACTAGTTTACGCAAAACGGTCGTATAAATAATTATACTTTTGACTTGTTACTTAAATAACACAATAATAAGCTTTTATCATAAAGTTAATGAGAACACGCGCTCTTAATAGGCTATAGTAAAAACGCATGTATATCAACATTCAACACGGTCTCCGTAGTGTTATAATAGGTATACGGTCTTTAATTTTTCTATTAGTATAATAAATGTGCTCAATAATTTGACACATTTTTTTTTCGCGGTAATGCGTTTTCCTTATCGAACATAATATTATATAATATTACGATGATAAATAAATAAATAAGGTATCTCAAATGCATACGTCAGCAGGAATTCACTGTAGTTTAGAAAATACACGTCATGACTGAGCAGAAAGCACCTCTCGCTATGTAGGTGGTATTTTAGACAACACGTTTTGCCGTGTCTATAATTGAAGTTAGGTTAGGTTCGGTTAACCTTAACGATATTTGTATCTATTATTTAAACCGCATCAAGTATATTATTGTTTACATATCTGCGTGCATCTATACATAATAACATTATTATACTTATGGGCAGGTATACCTTATCTAACCTATGACATTATGTGTCATAATACTTGTAATAGTAATTACCGATTATATCAATAATAAATTGCTGAAATTATAATTTCATTTGGAAATCTCATTAAAATTAGTGAAAACGCTGAAAACGTTTCAAAAACAAACCATTATTATAAACATTGCTACAGCAGTTTACTATTTATTACAATATGTATTGACGGTGAACACACAATCAACAAAATGTCGCATACTACCTATATTACCTATATTACATTACACCAATAATTCACATTCCGAACAGGCAATTAAACTGCGATATTCAAACATTTACTATTATATAATGTATACTAATGTATTATAATAAGTAAGGATATAACAAATTTATAATTCGTATATTATGTGGTACTTTCTACTATCGTGTTCTTTCGAGTAGAGGACAAAACTGTATTACTACGATTATGACGTGCGAGTGTAATACTGCGAACTTCACTGGTTGTGTCAAGTCCGTGTAGCAGAACATACGACGTACATCGGTATCGATTAGTCGCATCTCATTTTACCGAGATTCCTAGGAGACGTAATAATAAAACGAATCGCGCATAGAAAAAAATAATCAGTTCACTATATGTTATGCTCTTGAAATAATAATTACTGTACGATGTTTTTTTCTCGACGATAATTAATACTGTAATAAAGATTATAATATTATTATTGCCCAGCGTTTAATTAGTGAGATGTATAAATGTAATGAAATTAATAATAAATAAAATAAAAATGCAAGTACTCTTAAAAAAATGCCTGAAATCAAAGCACGTGTTCAACGAAGTGCCTATGTCGAGTCTCCGGGAGACGACCGATTCTTCGAAGAATCACAATGCGAAAGCACACAATAAATGGAAACGTAGTAAATTTTATACTTTGTTAAAACAACAACTATTAAATAATAGCAATATTAATAATTATTTAATAGGTATATTTATCGAATTCATGTAACATTCAAATAAAACAGCACCAAATAACCTCAAGTATAATCTATGCGTATAATACCTATAGTAGTATATAAATAATAAAAGCGTATTTCAGTTTTACTTTTGCTGATTTATATCTCAAATTATAGATATGAAATTAGCGTATACATATTATTTGTATTGCACGAAAGAAGCATTACAAATTGTCACTATAATATTTCAGTATATAAACGGCAATTATTATTAGAAAAAAAATTATGAATGTTTAAAATTGTATATTATCTACAGTTGGTCAAAAGTCATTATGAAAAATTAAATACTATACTGTAATGCATATATATATATACTTACAGAATGGACCATGAAGATGTGAACATAGTGAATATAACCAAACCGACAATGTTCATCTATTCGTGGGACATCACTCTGTAATGTGTCTATAGTCTATGTACGCGTAATAACAATACATTTTTTCTACGCCGGTAATTATTTTTATTTAATTTTTATAAAAGCTATAATTATTCTTGTTAGTATCGAGATCGTATATTTCGTTTACGGACTACGGCTATATCATCGGTGAAATGTATTTTTATTTATTTATTTATTTTTGAACTCCGCTTGCTCCGGATCTCTTTTCCCCCATCAGTCGGGGTTGGTTGCAGTATGTCGGTAACTATTGTCACAAAATCAGAAGTTGAAGCACTACGCTAGGTACCACATCGGTTTAGACTTAGTGTATAATACAAGTAAAGTTGTTGTTATTAATGTCCATATTAATTATGTATAATAAAGTTCGAAAAAGAAAGTCTATATAGTTTTTCCGTCGGCGATATAATTAGGAGGAGGGCGTACTCCAAAAATGTATGTAATTAAGGAAACGTTTTCGCTTATTATAATATTACATTATATTTCCGAGTTGAAAATGTTATGGAAAATTATAATGCTTAAGTAACAAAATAAGTAAAGAAGGTAGTTACCGGTGAAAATGTTGAAAGAAAATAAAATGTCGCTGGCGCGGTCTGCGGTATTAATTAGCCATAATTACATAGTACCTACGAAGGTATTATATAAAAAAACATGTTGGTAGGTTTAACATTTATTACAAAAAATAAAAATAAATAAATTCTTTTTGATTTTGGAAAACATGATCATACGGTTTTTTCACGGCGAATATTTAAGTCGTGTTTTTGTATTAGGTGGTATAGGTACTCTTTTCACTCAAAATGACCTTTTTCTTTTCGCTCGGGTTTCTTTTTACCCAAATTTTTAAAAACGTTTTCTCTTTTCACCTATGGATTTTAGTACAATTTTTACCCATGTTTTCATTGTCAAGACTTTGGGAAGAAAATAGCAATTAATACAAATTATGACCTTTCAGGTTTTTATACACGCAACAAACACTGTATTGAATATAATGTCTTATGGTATCACCTCCCACGTTTGTATGGCCATAAATGATTAGTATTTATGATATTCTTATATAATACTTTCATTTGCCTAATGTATACCTACCATAATTTCGTGCCCATATACAAAATTATACATATTCTAGTTCAGCTATAAAAATAAATAATAATTGGATAAAAATATTTAGAAAAAGTATATTGTCAAAGTACTATTCACCCTAATCCTAAAAATATTGTTGAAGTTCATTCACTTATTAATTAATGATGTATTGATAATTTAATGTGAAAAAGATTTATTATTCTTGAACTAAGTTAAGAGATATAATCCGTCTTATCATGGTGTTCTCTATGTAATGCGAAATTTTAAATGTCTTTATAAAACTAAATTAAGACTAGAAATTTAAATTAAGTGCTTTCCAAATTTTTAATCATGAAAATGTGGACAAAAAAAGTAATAATATTCTTTAGTGAAAAGGAAAAAGTTATTAAAAATATGACGAAAGGAGATCTGGGTGAAAAGAGAAAGGTCAACTTTAGGCGATGAAGAGGTATTGCTCGCTTGTATATTCTATATGTATCCTTCCAGTTAACTTCTTAATTTATTGTGCAATAAAATTAAAACGTGCTGTTATTTAAATATTATTTCACTGCAACGCCTATGCGAATTCTACGTCATCTAATGTAGTGATTTTGATTGCAGTTCCAAGACCTATTATCCACACACTATAAAAAATAGCTTTATTCGAAAAAAGTCGATTGTAATGATCAACAGAATGATAAAATTATAAGTTAAACTATAAAAATACTGCAGTTTATTAAAATAAGATTGTCATGAAAAACACGAAAACTGATGAAAAATTGTTTGACATAATAAGTAAACATTTACTTAAAACGTCAAGAATATTTCCCGTTCGTGTAGTAGAGTGTATGATATTGCAGGCTGCAGTTACGCAGTTACGCTAGAACAGTTCTGACCATCGTCATCTGCTATAATATTATATTAGGTACATTATTTTTGCCGATTATATTTTATAATCGATTTTCGTAATCCATAGGTACATAAAACCATGTTTGCGTTCAACACGTATCCAAAATATAACCGCGTGATTATAATTTATTTACGCGGAAAAAAAATCAATAGACATTTATAATATTGTATATTTTAGTCATGTTCTGAATATTATATATATATATCATATAGGTTTTTTGATATTTTATAAACAGAATGCATTTTTGATGCTAAAAGTTAGGTAAAAAAAAAAAGTTATTAAAGATCTAAAAGTATTATTTTATTAAATAATGAATTTTTAAGTTATTAGGTAATACAAATTTCCAACCATTACAATTATCATATATGTAAAAACCACCATTTACTACCAATTTGCTCTTGCTATTAAACGTTTTATAATATTTTCCATAGAAAATAATATTTCAGCTCTATTCCATTGAAAAATTGTTGTCACAATGAATGTGTAACTCGCAAATGGTTATATGCAGCTGCGCAACACAGTTCACCGAGACTGACCATCGTCATTCGTTATAATATTATATCGTTCCTGCAGATTGTAATATTTTACAATCGATATTTGTGTACTATATACGTATTGCTTATCGTGTTTGCATAGGCATAGATTTATATAATATACATAAGCCACATAACATACCTAAGTATACTTAATCTATGACACGGGTCGTATTTTAATGTAATCGCGCGATTATATTATACGTGGAACGAAATGCACATAGACACCTTATATTATAGGTATGCACTTACACGCTGCAGTGTACCTACATGTACGTTTTTTTATTGCGAAAAGTAAATTGTACAACCACGCGCCCGCGCACGCATACACATATATTAATACTCCGAGCACCTATACCTAACAACGTTTATATAAGTATGTATAAGTAAATATTATAATCGGTTTATGCGGTCACGACTGGTATGAAGCGGGTTCGCCCAGGTCGCGAATAATACAAATGTGATATTATAGATTTTGAAACGTTTGAAAAATATGAATCGCAAAATGGTCAGCTCAAGTCCATATATAATATTATAACATATAATATGTGTGGTCCCCGCGCGACGATTTAAGAAACGCTTGGTCAGCATATATTTTATAAACGAATTACGCGCAGCGCCGGATTCAGTATGTTTATAAATAGATTAGGTACTTACACAGGCTACTACGATTTTGCCATCCTTTCGTCGAAAAAACAACGAAATGATTGTTACAATGGGCTCCCGGAAATTGGGCTACAATTCACCTTTTTTAGAGAAGGTATACGGTAATAAATTGGGCCACTATTAAATTTTAAATTTCAATAAAATTAAGAACGACAACATGCGTTATAAAAAAGTAATTAATTATCCGGTATTTTATGATATAGAATTATCAAATGAAATGGATAAAAAAAAGTCAAAAGCTTGATTTACAAAGATTATGAAACATTGCCATCGAGAATAATTTTTACATGTGACATCCCAATATTCAAGATTTTTTAATGTTTTATTGTAACTTCAATCAGAAGTTTATATTAAGATTATAAGTGTAGGAACAACAAAAACAAGAAAACGAACTTTAGTTCAACACAAATTTATTCTGAATAAAATTAAGAAATACGAAAAAGGGGAAAAAACCAATTTAAATTCTTAAGATCTGTACCAAGTTATTTAAAAAAATAGTTATATTTTAAAGTATTGGAAAAAAATTACTTCATTTATCTTGAATTTGTATTAGCATTATTTAAAAAAATGTTTACTATTTTAACGAATAGTATTTTTATTATTAAATTGAACTATACATTTCTATTTGTTAAACAAAATGTAATAATTAGTTAATCTTAATAAACGTTATAATATATTTAAATTAATTTTATATTTGTGTGCTATACTTTTATGGCCCATTCTCCGAGTATAGTAAAATGTGACCAAATATTTTATACGAAAGAGGTAGAAAACACTTGACCCAATCACCGAAAACCCATTATAATGGCTTAATTTATTTAAAAAGATCCATCAATTGAATATTCTACAATGTATACTCCGATACCCGCGGCATTTTCTATTTCATCTCTATAATTATTATCATTGAATATAGATATTATCGTTTGTATAATATTAATCGTAATTTAACCTTAATATATTTTTTCGAAATCAAAATTTGAATTTCACATCAGTTTATCATATGAATTTAATATAATGGCACAGGATAATATACAGTAAACAAATAAATCTCAATAAACCGATCGGATTACTAAATACATATATCATCAGTGCTTGACTTAGGGGGACGTAGGGGGACGGAGTACCCTAACTAATTATTTAGAAATTTCAGCGTACCCTACTTTTATTTTTAAGGGGAACGCACGAAACGCTACATCAATCTAAATTTTTATCAAATACACGTTTGTTTTTATATTTTGTTTTATAAGTTAAAAATATAATATACAATATTTTTTTTTTTTTATAATTTGATTATTTATAAATATTGTTTATGTGATTTAAAGTGGCCAGAGGGGTATTAGGGGGTGTGGGGGCGTAGTCCTTATGGCTTGGTAACGTTTAACAAGTGATGGGGATGCTCTTTTTTAAAAGTTAACAGAGTCCCTCTAATTTAATTTGGCCAAGTCGAGTACCGTTTATCATGTATCCTGCCAATGATCTAAATTTCAAACTAAACCGGAGAAAACACTGTGAACTTTATCCACTAAGCAGTACGATTATGTGCTGGCGGTAAAAAGACGAATCATGTGCATTGCAAAATTATGAAACCGTATAATCCTGCAACCCACTTAACTGCCACGTAATTTTTTGCTTGATAAAAAAATACATTGTTCTCGTATCATCATTCCGCGCGTATTTTCGCTATGAATGCGAACCAATCATGTACAAAAATTACAATATTATTCACGTTAATATTGTCAAAAGTATTATTGAAAAAACTATTTTTCCAAATATTTAATACCTACCTGCATGTTTTAGAGTTTTACTTACAACATAATAGTATTATGTAGACGTATGACGGTAACACGCGAGCCCAAAAACGGTGCACTCGCGGTGAAATAAATTCGTTTCAAGGTTAAAGGGTTCGAGAAAACAATGAAGTTTCATATTATATAATATAGGTAGGTATATCAAATTTATGTATAGCTCTGTTAATTTCATTGTACTGTCTACAGGTAATTTTTTTTTTTTTTTTATATCAAATCCAAGAATTGACGCCAGTATACATGTATACGGACCCAAATGGCATTTCAAAAGACTTTGTCTCCGAGTTAGTGTATGTATAAAAAGTGTTGTAAAAATAAAAATTAACGATTTTTCTTGTAGGTATCTATAATACCTATTGATCTATTATGTTGTATAATATGGTGTGGCGTCTTGTGCACGGTTATAGCACTTTAACACCAATAATTACATTAACACGTCTGCGAGTACGTACATATGTATTGGGTGCAATTTTTTTCTTACCTGACTGACATGTACAGGTGACTTCAGTGACTTCAGTCGACAGGACGGGACTCGACGCCAGTTTATGAAACCATTTGAATAAAAACACGATCTTCGTTAGTAAATATACTTTATACATAGAGATCGTATTTTGTATTTATACCGTAAATAGACGTATAGTTGATGTGTTTCCTCCACAATGATCAGATCAAAAGGTGATAAAATCGAATAATAGAGAATTCAGAAACACGTTTTTGAATAGTTAACAATAGTATGATAATAAATGTATAACAAATATAATGGATATAATAGTGATTTGCAAATAAAACATAATTTTACTATTTACAATGCGCCACTGATTAACATTATGATGTATTATATTTCTTATTAATGGCAATATTGGCTGGTAAAGACATTTATATAGTTCGTATTAGTTCTCTTGTTTATACCATGGCGACTCAGTTTGCTGTCTTGAATCTCAATTCGTGGTGATTATATCACAAGACCGTTATTTTTTATACATCATGACGAGTATGACAAAATACCTTGGGATGCTGCAAGATTTCAAAACTTTAATGAGAATGGATATAAAAATCTTTAAAATTTACTACACTCAAAATATGATACTAATCATATTATTGTATACTGGTATATCCATCATTCAGATTTCAAATCTTTTCGGGTTTTTTTGTTCAAGAAAAAATAAGGTATTGAATATGGGTTGTGATGTATAATATTATTGTTAATAGAATTTTGAAAAGAAAAATTTAATTTCTTTTAAATCATTACAATTTTATGTTTCAAATTATTGTACTTATTGTAATAGCGAATCGTATATATAGTTGTAAAGAGAATCGCTATACAATTTATCGGTAAGACAATAAAAAATATGACTACCGGTGACCGTTATGATAAAACTGATAATATTTTACTTGGAACCTGACCTACGTACACAGTTAAACAATTTTATGTCACACAAAAATAAAATTATCATCCCAATAATAGCTTATAAATAATAATTTCATTATTTTGTCCGTATATTGTTGTAAAATAAAACTATCTATATATATATATATATACACAATAATCATAAGTGGAACCATTGATTGTGCAAGCCGCACAAGGTTATGAAAAAATAAATAAAAATTAGTGAACAACGAACCGAAATAAGTGCCTAAACAGTATTAGGTAGATAGAATTTATCATAAAATGTATACAGAGATGGTGTGTCATTCGTTAAATTTGTATGGACAAAAAGTACAATGAAAACGTAAATGAATCTTATTATTTCTAAACTCCACGCTCGAAACTCAAACCAAACAATCTCAACGCATCTGGTTCTCGGGCAGTCGGGCAGCATTGAATTACAATCGTCGAAATATTTAATTACCCTATATTTATCAATAATCGAGTAACAGATATAATGAGAAAAGACTACAAATTCAAATAATTGAGGGATCTGTTGACTACAAAATTGTATTCGTTTTAGCATAATATAATATGATATTACTTTCGTAGAAAAACAATCTCTACATGTTATTACATCACCCTAACACATTCCTAATATTGGAATTTCGGAGAAAAAGTAGACAGTTTGATATTGTGTTGATTATTATGAAACGATTTGTGTCCACTAAAAAAATGTTTTGCACGACCATCCCTAACCCGGGAAATGAGTTTTTAAATAATTTTATTTGTTTTATTTAGTCACCAGTATAACTATTTTACTCGACAATAAAGATAACTTTACCCAGCTTTTATACGAATTAAACTTAACGATATATCGATAGCTATACTTGTAATTAATATACCGGTAATGCTGACAATACTTACGACGAGTTTCCCTACTTTTTTTTTTTTTTTTTTAATTATAAAAGGACTCGGGCAGTACCGATAATGTTATTATTTATATTATTATTAGTTTAATTATAAAATTAATTATTTGCTATCCAAATACGCATATTGTATTATGAATTATGACGCATTGATAAATTATAGAATTGTTGAACGGTTAAATAAAATATATAGTTTAATTAAAAGATAAAGAATGTATAATACGAGCACACTTTGTTGTTGAACTATAGTTCCATTTATATGCGATAAAAGTATACTGCAGCCGATAAAATGACGAACCAAATGGATGCAGTTATGAGTTTATGACTTATGAGTTATGACGTACCGATTTCATCTACGGACACGTATGGTCAAGAAATTCCAAAAAAGGGTATTATGAATCGGAAAAAATATAATATTTTAATAGTCATTGATCAATATTATATTATTTGTATTTTGAAAACAGATTTATCTTAAAATATTTCAATATAACGTGTAAAGCCACGTCCACACTAGTAACAATTTGCGTTGTGCGTCAAATATAGAATTCGCCGCAAACAGTTGCGATAGAAATTTATGTTGCGGCGAAAAAAACCCATGGTCCACGGATCGTGTGTGTGAAATGCGCCGAAAATATTTGTGTGCGCTCTTATGCAGCGAACACGTCTACACACGCACATATTTCGCACGAACAATTTCGCGCCGAATACGATGCACAACGTACAGTTTTACTAGTGTGAACGCCGTTTTAGATGAATAAAAACAAACCTGGTAACTTTGTATTTTGGGGTACGGTATAAAATTGGATAACACTAATATTGATGAAGCTGTTCCGCACGCGCTCGTGAACAATGCAGAACGTATATGTTTTATTTCGCTAAAAGTATGTACTATTTGTCAATGCTACCGATAAACCTAGTAATGCGATACAATTTTGATTTGAATTCGTTATTTTGTCTACATGAGATCGATCGGACTACATTTCAAATTTTTCAATTTGAACTTGGAACAATCAACGTTTAAAATGTCGTAAATTTTAAAATATTCAAACCAAATTATTAGGTATTAGAGATCAAAATTTGAAAAATTGATCTGATCGATCTAAAGTACACATTATAAAGAATTTCAAACAGTTTTCAAAAATCTTGTCGCATAATTCAATCGACCGGTACGATTGACAAAAGATAACGGGTATGTTTTGGTTGAAATAATCGACTGTTTGCCGTAGTCTTTTAACATTTTTTCCACCAAAATTCCTGTTATAAATAAGCACGGTCAACGGGGCCGGGATATTGCTACACTTATAACCCCCTACCCCTCCCCCCCCCATAAACGGCTAAAACGCTGTTCGCAGGCAAACCACTGCACCACTGGATTGATTCGTAACTGATCGCAGTCGCCCGCCGCCGTATGCATGATTAATCATTCCGATTAATCTGGAAACGGTGTATGCAACGCCATCTGTGTGCGTCACGCACACATTCGAACGTGTTCCCGCGAAAATTCGCCTTATCGCTGGCTGATAAGAAAACATGTGTGATAACAACGAACATAGATGATCAACGTCCAGCCGCATCTCGTTCGGTTGTTCGGTTTGATTTTTCAACGATTTCGACGACCGTTAAAGATAACGACCACAGCGGAAGTCAGGGTTCGTTTCCATCGACGACAATGTCCGCTTTCCGCCCGAATTTGGTGACCCGTCCCGGTGTCTGTCTCGTCTCTATCGAAACCGTGTCCGCTATTCTGTCGTACTGATCAGAGGCCAGCGTCCGAACCGTACCCACACGTTGCATCCTCAACCCTCCTAGCGTTCGTAAGTTGTTCGTGTCCACCAACATATTATTATTACAATGTCCGACCCGGCCGTACCGTCGTTGTTCACGTACACAATCGGTGGTGTCAAGATCGATATGCCCGTCAGACCGTATCCGTCGCAGGTGTCAATGATGGACAAGGTAAGCTGATAATACAACGTATTTGTCATCTGACCATCGATGTTTGTCGACATAACCGTAACGACGATTTATTGCCATTCTCTTTTGCAGGTCATCCGTGGCTGTCAGAAACAACAGAATTGTCTTCTTGAAAGTCCTACAGGATCTGGTAAGACCTTGGCATTGTTGTGTTCTGCATTGGCGTGGCAGAGAGCTGAAAGAGGTTAGTAGTATATAATATATACCTTGAAACAGTTCAGCATTATGGACCTGGCTAGCCGTAACACAAACGTGTTGTCGGTTACAGTTCTTGAAGATCACGTTTCGTGCCAATTTCATTTTAAACACTAACTAATTACTGGAATGCTTAGAACATGAAGATGGTTTATAGTCCACAATCAATAAGTAATAAATGTAATATTGCTGTGAGTGGTATACATATTTGTAATATCTAATGCTACACAACATTTTATCATTTTGTCATATCTTGTTATCTGTGTGGTGCTGAAAATTATTGTTACATTGGTTTGACATTCTTGAATGCTTCTTTAGGATTAAAATAATAGCTGAAAAAGTCATTAAGTTATTTGAATATTCTAAGAAAATTCTTCAAACTACAACTGTCATGTTGTACATATTGTTTATAATCTTTTTGACTTAACTAATAATTTTATTGTAATATTTTATTGATACCAATTTTACAAGGTAATTTATTATTCATTACATTGTTACTTCAGTTTCATAATCATATTCTTATCATAACCATTTTATCACTAGTGTGGTATCCAAGTGGCGGTCATTCATCTCATATCTGTTACAGTATCACATTGTTTTTTATAGAAAATAGCCCGCTGTTAATAGAAATGTCTAGTATCTACAAAATCAGTGTATAATCATTTTATAATTGATAATATTTTGTACATTTTTCTAATTTGCAGAATTCATTTCTTCAGTATAAAATGAATATTTTAAAATCAAACTTTATAAATGAAAACCATTTTTATAGTTAAGTAGGTACATAAAAATGTGTTGGTCAAAATGACTAATTTAGTAAAGTTAATACAATTGAATTTAAAATAATTTCTGGTAAGTCATTAATTATTATTATTGAGGAGCAATATTAAGAGTTTTATTATATTTGACCCGTTCTTATGTAGGTAGGTATAAATAATTGATTATAAAGAAAATGTCCTAAGAGTAATTTTAAGTGTACCTACATGTAGTGAAACTAAAACATTATTCCTTTCTAAGCTTTTGAATCATTAATGACTGTAAACTATCATTTTGTTCGTAATACCAAATTACAATTTAAAATATTTTTTAAATATTTAAAATATATAAATATTGGTATTAATTATCTTTAGTATCCTTTAAATAACTTGGATTTTTTTAAAGATTGTTTGTAAAGAGTTTTTAATTACTAAAAAAAATGTATCATGTACCTAAGAATTTATTTATCTATAGTATGTCGTATACTATCATTATATAGTTTAAACATATGAATTATAATGTCCAGTGTTAGTTACATTTGCTTTATTAATTGTACAATAATATGAATAATATTTTACTTCAGAAATTATGAATATGGTTTCAAATATGTGGATGCGTTTGGTAATAGAGATGCTGGCATCATCCCATAACTGGATACCCTATATTCTAATTGAGGTCCAGAATATTAATAGCAATGGTGAATATTTAATTGGAAGGTTCATTACAATCTTTGATTTAATTAATTAACTGGTAATAGGTACTTGAAAAGATTTTATTTGTGCTGATAGGCAACTCAATATACATGATTGGTTTAAAATAGCTCATTATATTTTGCAGGAGTTAATTAAAACTAATAAAATTGTGTTTTGAATAACAATTATTAATTTAACTATTAAATTATAGTTATTCATACTTTAAAAGAGTATAAATTATATTTAATAGTTACTATGAATGTCTAATTCTATCAAATTATTCCGGGAAAATGCGAGTTAGGCGTCCGTGCTGTTAATAGATAATACTCAAGTTGGGTCATATTGGGCCGTTTTGGGTAGTATTTTTCGACTCCTTGCCCAAACGTATTTCTTCAATCTGACGAGGTTTTTTATAACAAATCAAGAAATTATTTTGAGTTAAGTTCCGCTGTGAGCTAGTGTAGCCAGCGAGCGAGGATGTCGAAGGCCCATAATTATAACCTGAATTTTTGTCTTTACCTACGTTTTTAAAACGTTTAAGTGTATCGACTTTTTAAAAAAAAAACTTCAACATTTTAGAGTGCCCGATAAAGTAGAAAAGTTTCGGAAGTATTAACATTTGTAATCATTTTTTAAGTTTACGCATGCTACTCAGTACTCTAACACGAACATATACTGGGATCCAAAACATGTAAGTACTCGACAATATACGCCGGTAACCTATTCGTGTCATTTCTTTAATTTGGGACCCAACTAAAGGTTATCCATCATTCTTTGGTAATAAAATTAAAATATATTTACTCGACCTTTTTAGTTTTGTGATTCTTAAATTGGTCAAAAATGAAAACGGATACTTCACGACCTTCTTTTAATAAATACTTATTTGAGTCTAACTATCGGTTTTATCAGTTACAAATATGTGTCCCTCATCCCCTATGGAATAAATAACTAGCATACGCTTATTATAGAAAGAAAACATATTCAAGCACCTAGATACATTTTTTTGTACAAAAGGGTTATTTCTACAACGGACGTATTCCATTGTTTATGGCTTTATGTCGTCTATGGGATCACGATTAATGACGCCTCCCCTTCTCCATAAGGTTAGACATTTTGCTGTGGCAATAACTTAATGTAAGAAAAGAATGATACTTATTTTAAAAACAGTGAAAAAATGTGACAGTAATAATGTAAAAATGATATAGTTAAAAGTGTTAGGTTTAGTCAATGAGTGGACGATGGTATAATCGATTGTTTTCATTCGTATGATAAATTATATTTTCATTGCACATTTATTACTATTTGCTAGGCATTGTACTATTATCATAAATAACTTATTAATTATTTCAAGTATTCAGATTTCGTATCGATAATTTCCCACTATAAGTTTTTACGATTTTTGTTCAGTCCTATTTCCTAGGTTATACCAGTTAAAACACATTTATGAGCTATATAGGTAATTTGGTAATAGTTAATGACAGCGGTGAAAAAGTAAAACCTATTCATGATAAATTATTCATTTAAAAAAAAATTACATTATTTTCACCCGAGGTTTTACCAATAAGTATAAACTATCTTATCTGCTTAACTTTATTTGTATACATTTATCTTTTAAATGATTCATATATTATATAAAATACAACTGTCTTTACGCCTATCGCTGTAATATATAGGTAGTGTTACCTATAGCTACCGGGTGGTAAGTTTTGTACTTCATACATGGCTTAATTTATGTATTAATTGTTGGTAAAAGTATTTTTGAGATAACATTTGTTTATCCATGATGACAAAAAAAAATTTGGTTGTTATGTTTTTCGGTTAAATTTTTTGCGTAGTATTTTAGAATATAATACCATACCTACAAAGTGTACCGATATTTCACTTTTATCCATAACATAACATCTTTTATTCCATTCATAACAGTTAGTATTATATGTCTCCAATTGAAAAAACATAGTTATTTATATATGTTTCGTAATCACTCGACATCTGTTAAAATCCAAAACCAAATCGAAAAAAATAAAAAACAGAAAAAGAAGAATACTATACAAATAAAGAGAGAGATAATATGGTATTGTGTGGACAGAAAACGTTTTTAATTTACTAGAAAAACACATCAATACTAAAAATGGGACCAGCGGCCCATCTAAGTGCCACTTAGAGAAATGTATTATTGTTATTCCGGTTTCGGATCTTATATTTGATAAAGATATCGGCGAAACAAATAGACTGAACGATCTCATCTCGTGTGTGGTTCTCTGCCACTGTCAGTATGTACACAATGTACTGCAGCAAACAAGATTACTACATCTAGAACACTTGACAGGTTGAATGGGATGAGATTTGTTGGGTACTTTTTTTTATTCAATAGCCCTCGGCTGCTACTGTGCCATATACATACATATGCAGTCGGCATTTTTTTATATTTGAATTTTATATTTTATTTTACTGCTTAAAACTTGTCCCGAGGCTTTAAAGTAAGGAATTTTGTTTTCTAAAAACTCTTTACAATATTGTTGTAAGGAGTTTTATTTTTAATTTATCAATAATAGTCTCGTCTTTATACAATTTTAAACCCGAAGAGTTCTGGACAAATTGCTGCCCCAATAACACTGACATATATAAATACCTACTTCGAAGCTAAGTAAAAATAATGATATTTTTTCAACAAAAACTCATAGAAGTTTTCAGTCTATCCTTCGTTATTTTAATTTATTTATTGTGGTACAGCTGAATTTCTACTCGGGTGATATTTATATATTTTTTAAACATCTATGAATAGGTTATGTGGTTGATATAGTATATGATAGTATACCAATCTTTATATTTTATTTGGTGTCCTGGTATTCATTATATTAAATTATTATTTATTTATTTATAATATATCATTTATTAAATATATTTTTTTAAATGAAATTGGGTTTATATTTAAGTTCATATGAGTAATACACTTCTTATACTTACAATTTTAATTTTTGAATATATCAGCCATATGGTATACACATAGTATAGATACTATAAACTACATTTTAAAAATATTTGTACTTTTTAAATTAAATTTTTATTTAAATATTTTTATGTTCATATGTCTTAATTATATTATGTAAAATTCATGTTTCATGTCCTTTTTTATATATAGCCATATAGGTCTTGAGTATTCAACCTATATAGTTCATAATAAGAATTAATTTTATATTCAGTAACTCTATATAAGTATTTTGATGCATGCTTTGTACAGAGTTTGTTTTATTTTATTTATAGATGAGAGTTTTTTTTAAATGTTATACAACTATAGGAATGAATCAGCAAACATAATACATTTCATTTTATTCGACAAGGTAAAAAATCCTAATCATTCGACCGTATAAAGTATAAAAAAAACAACTGAAATATTCAATCCTGTGTGTCTCTAATTTCTTCTATACCACCGTTTATCATATAGGTACTACGTAAGCAGACGGTAATTTTTGGGGGTTCAAAGCCCGAAAAAAAGAACAAGAAAATGGGGTTAACTCTATACAATAGAATATGATAGAGGGGCATTTTTTCATATTGCACGCATCATCTTTTGAAGACCTGAAGTATATCATAAAAATTCCCATTTATTAAAACACCCTTCAAGACGTGAGGGTCGCTTTGTAATGTCTTATTTCCAATTGGCCAATTCCGGTTAGATCAGGATATCCGAAACATATGGTCTTGTATTCGTGTAGATGCAACATATTATTTGATTTTACAATTTCATTTAGTTTAGTTTGTCAGTAGTGGTCATATGTACACTTCTAAAGCGTTCAATATATCTCGTAAGATAAATATTATGTTAACTGCAGTGATGTGTTTTTAGTTTTAATCATTTTCAATTAATTTTCATTGTTAATCTATTGAATCAATTTTAATATTGGTGTTTGATTCGTGCTGTACTGTGTCACACGCATATATGAAAAAACTAAAATCGATTGATTTGGTAAGTTAGTTTATACATACTTTTAATTTCTGTCTTAATTTACCTATTCAATAAGCATCCACAATATCGTAATTTAATCAATACTTTTTGTGTCTTTTTATAAGATTTTAATTTGTTACTTGAAATATTTTTACTGGCATGGTTTTTTGAGGTATAATATATAAAATTGAATTCGAAGATTATTGTGAACTTTTTTTAAATACTTACATATAGTCTTACTCCGATAATTCATTATTTATAAAAATAGTTAATACATTTTAACTCAAAATGTATGTAATATTTACATTTTGGATACTATAATATACACAGATTACATTAAAAAAAAAAAATGTTTAGGTGTATATTTAAAAAAAAGTTGATTACGTTGATTTAATTCGGTTTTTCATATAGGTAATCGGTATTTGGTATTTGATTTGTTATAAATAATTTACAATATAGATTAATTCTTTGAACGTTTACCTCTTGGAACAGTTAATTATTTCTTTAAGATTATAAAATACAAAATTAAAGTTTTAAATTGTTGAAAAAATGTATCATTATATATTGTGAAAGTTTAACTTAAAAGCATCAAGTACGTTTATATACATTTTAATGGACTCAAAACTGCAGTTTTAATGTACACTACTTTATTTTGGAAATACTACTATATAGGTCTTATAATTCTATTATTCATTGTTGAATGAATGAAAAATTGTGGAAGTTAACACTTTAAAGATAATTCATTGTGGTAGGTATATTATTATAAGTAAAACAATTAGTTAGATATAAGTGTAATGTAGTGCTCTTTTCTTAGAAACTCACGATATTTATTTAATTTTATAAATAATTTGTTCATTCAATTATAACAATTGAAGATTCATTAAAAAAATTTTTCTTCTTGAGAATGATATTTAAACCAACTCCTATTTTACTACAATGAATATTATCTAATTTAGCTAATAATCAAGTATACCAATAAACTCATTTTGTCGTAATACATATTTTTTATAACTTGGGTAAAAATTAAAGTAAATGTTAAAAGAGGTGTATATATATATATTTACGTGTATTATACGTAAGCACTGTGTTCTTATTGGTACACATTACGCAGTACACAGTAAAAATAACCCCACAGCGTAAAATAATGTTCGTACTAGTTATGTTATGATTTAAGCATTAAATGTTCTTTTGTTGATGAAGTAATCGTGTAATCAAAATAATAATTAAAATAAAGCTTTTAGATTTTCTATCGCAAAATATTATGTACCTATACCTATGCATATAATTCCGTTTAAAAGGTGGTATGTGTTCTACATTTGGTTTCTATATACGTAGATACATACATACTTACCTATACAGCTGTACGTATGTGCAATTTAAAACAACTTATGTCATAGAGCCGGAAAGTACGATATTTTTACTACTGATTACATAAAGAATTTTACAACTAAGGATCGTTTTCAATACAACAAACATGCTTATCGACTACCTATGGCTAAAAAGTACCAGATTTTTACCTAAGGAATATTACTGGGTGCATCATTGCCTGAAAATAATGGACGTTTACATTATTTCCTAGTCATTATTGTATATACTGTATAATTTGATCGGAAATATCGTTATTGACCAGTCATTAACGTGGATTGCTTAATTCACACCATTGATGGTGATATATTATACTATAAACGATGAAGTTTATATCGTTGCGGATTGATGTTGGGTGATCACGTGCATAGCGAAGTAAGGTTGAAAAATATTTTACATGTATTTATTAGCGACGTATACTTGTACTAATTGTATATTATACAGCTAAATAATATGTACCTACTGCACATTTGTTATACATTATAATATAATATAGTGTATTGTTGCTTGCGCAGTACACGTAGGTATACGCGTATTACCTGCTCTGTGACATTTTATCCGGTTGATTATATGCCGCCACAAATGTGCTGTATACATTCGATAGATCGGCGGTCGGGGACGACGGATGATGAGCTGCAGGGGAGCGGGCTCGCCGGCTCGGAATAGATGGATGACGACGAAAAGCGACCAAATGAAAATCGCAGCGGGCGGCACACTCTGTACGTGTATAAAAAAGTGTACGAGGAGGGTGTGGAGAGGTGAGTTACTCGTGCGAACGAATGTTATGTATATAAGATATACACCGTCGGTCGGTCGATTTCGCCATTGCGCGCACTCGCCGCTGCCGCCGAGGTCTCATGGGGCGGCTAAAAACGAATTCGCCCGCATCGCGACGGCGGCGACAAGCCTCCAGCTTACAAACGCATTTCGCGAGTATATTATTATCTATATCTATATATATTACTAAAACGTGAGGGGATTTCTTATGACAGTTATTTCTGAAGTTTTACCGAGCCGATTTTCACGTTGCAAGTATTTAGTGTGTAGATAAGCCATCTAATGAGAGAAGTTCGAAAATGTACAGACAGACCGCCCGCAGAATTTTTTCTCAGGGGGGGGGGCTAGCAAAAAAACTGACGAACAATTTTGTATCACCTTAACCTTATCAGTTATCAGTCTTCCTAATCGCCCTCCAAGACTGCTATATAAAATGCAATAAGGGCGGTCTTGCTTCAGATTCTACTCTTCCTTTTTCATTAACTAGGCGACAGGCGTCGATTTCTGATAAGAATAGCTAAGTTATAACTAAATATTGATATATATTTATATATACATAAATAAAATTATTCTACTATCCTATTTTTTGTCTTACTGTAACCCGGCAGCGACGGGTAATTCAGCTATTATATTATATATAATATGTACTGTACAGAATAATATGACATGTGAGTGTATTAGTGTGGCTGTGTGTTTATGTGATTTTGTGTGCGTGTATGTTTGAGTGTGTGTGTGAGTGCATGTGTGAATGTGTGTGCGCGTGTGTGAATGTGTGTGTCGCCGCGGGAGGTGTGCTGGGCGGCCGGTCGGGCGACGATGGTGACGCTATCGACGCGCTGGCGTGTAGGGGGGTTGTGCAACGACGACGACGAGGGGTTTAGAAAGAGTGACACGGGGTGACAAAATGGACTCGCCGGCGGTGGGGCGGTATAGGCGCAATCATGGCGGACGACAAAAGCAGCCGCCCGCCGCCGGGTCTGTGATCGATCCGCCGCACGCTGCCGCGCCGCCGCCGCTGCCGCCGCTGCTGTCAACGCCACGTGGGGTGACGAATTTCCAACCACTCTGCCGCCGCCGAAACCGTGGTAGGTACGCATATATACGGCGGTGGCGCACTCGCGCGAGGGTTGCTCGTGTGTCCGGGATTAGCCTCGGCGGTTGGTAGGGACGAAGGGGTCGGGTTGAGGGAGAAACCTGGGTAGGTCGTGTGTATACGTATATATGTTTGCGGGGATATAATACTTTGTATACGCGGTACCTCTGCTGCTCTCGGGCGATACATCCGGTTTGTCAATGCATACAAATGGGGATACGATGAAACTGGCAACAGCTTAAATCTTATATCAAATATATATACCTAATAATAGACGATTGTTTTTTTTTTTTTGTTTTTCGTATTAGCTGTATCAGCACCTGCGTATCAACGAATACATGCGTGACGGCATATTGTAGTTGTCGTGGGGGTACGCACGCACGTATAAGGGTACACGTGTATTTGTGGTTTTTCCATACATTTCCGCTACACCGTACGATCGTTAAATAGGTTTGATCTTATTCATGGAAGGTGACGCTCAATTTTTGTTTTAAAAAACGTCGATAGCGGTGTACAGTTTGTATTGAAGCTATATTTTCGAATGACCGACGTGTACCTATGTCCAAAATACAAATTACCTAAATTATAACTTAATCTTGATGTTGCTCATTTAGGATCATAAATAAATATAATAATTTGAGAATAATATTAATAGTCTAAAATTCAATTTAATTAACAGCACGTTACATGTACAACATAACTAGGTGGGTAAGAAAAATACATATATTATACGTAATAATTCATGACAAATAGGTAAATGTATTTTTTTATAAACATATAAATAGAGTAATTATACATGTAATATAGTTTATATCGCTTATAACATTGGCGAGCTTTTTGATTTAGCAAAGTTAAAAAAAATATCAGTATCGTAGCTCTTATCTAAAGTTGAAATCATGGTTAATATTAATTTCAGAACTCTAGAGTTATGAGTTATAAATCATAAGTGTTTATACAACCATCAAAGGTACATAGGTATCTCTATATATTTGTATGTGATATATAATAATTAAAAGTTTTAAATTAATATAATACTATATCTAGGAAAAGAACATTACATTTAATATTTATTATACAGATTATGTAAACAGTACATTTACTAGTAATACTTGGGACATTTTTATAAACATATGCGTACATTCCAAGAAAAATTAATTTCAAAATTAAAATTATACTTGATCTATATATATATAAACAAATGTACTACAATTATTTCTGTAATAATACTAATCAAGACGTTGTTTTATTTACATTATTTCCATTTACAGTTTGAATGTAATATTTTAATACATATAATAGTACGCAGATAGCAAAGTCAAGGATTAAACATATAAGTTATATTTTTATAGGTATTCTTGTTGTATAAAATAATTTTTACTATACACAAACTTAAAAAAATATTAAAAATACCTATGTTACCTATGTAAATTAACAATAAACCATCATAATCGTAATTTGTTATATGCAAACAAATTAAGGGTATATAGTTACTTTTTGAAAAATGTTTATATTAATAATTCGATACTTCCAACATGTACATTACAGGAACATAATAATATATCAAATACGAGTGTGCATATTAAAACTATGATAAATATCGCATGGTAAAGCATTTGATAAAGCATGAACTTTGTTACCATATAGGGTATACATACTTGAAAATAAACAAAATTTGTTTAAAATCAAAAAATATTAATAACAATTTTGTATTTGAACGTTACGGCGTGCGTCAACAAAATATATGTTTAACGCAGGGGCGAGAGCCCTCCCGTTCGGTTGGTATAACGCTACACGCGCAACAATATACTATTTATTACAGCTCCTATACATATTATTACGCGTGTATATACACGAACACACCGGGATGTACGCACACACGTACAATATATGTATACATAAATATGTAAAGGCAACGATTTCAATATCCGGACGGGCATCACCCTCGAAATTAATACGCTATATACTTAAAAACTTCCGCACGTGGTTATGGTGTGCGCGCTGTAACGTATATCCGGCACCGCGCGCGAAGTTGTATCGAGCTCGGACAGGAATCTTTATCGAATTAACGTCGTAACCCTCACGAAGAGTTGGATAATATTGCACGCATGCACGAAAACACACACACATACATAATATATATATATATATACATACATTACACATATCTTCTCTTGGTAACAAACGCCAAACGAAGTCGCACGTATAGAACTTTCCCCGGGGACCCTTGAGCACATCTATACGTATATGGTATTATATATAATCGCATAATGGTAATCTAGACATATATATATAGAAGGTGGGATAGCAGAGAAAGGGAGAGAGAGCGAGAGAAGTTATCGATGACTAAGTATAGAGGAGAGCATTTGCATTGGATTGGTTATACGACCACGGGTCCGTCCATTCAGGGGATAGGGGAAAGTCGGAGAGAGTGGAGAAGGACCTAGTAGTCCGAGAGAGGACAATATTATATTTATGCGTATATTCGCGGGAGAGCAGAGGGGGACGTGTGCGACGGTGCGTGTGGCCGACTACGACAACGTGAACCCTTCGTTTCTCCTTTGCTGCTGTTGCAATGGCTGCGTATGGAAACCCGAGGGACAAAGTCCTTTGATCGCATCGCGTTCAACCCTCCTCTTGTCATCATCACATCCCTGGAATATATATATATATATATATATATATGTATATAGAAATATATACTCTACTACTACTCTCCTCTCGCCGAACCTTCCGCCCACGAGACCGATGTCGACGCCACCACTTGAAAAGCCATCCCGCTGTGCAGGGCACTCAGTGGTGTGTGTGTGTGTGTGTGTGTGTGTGTGTGTGTGTGTGTACGTATGCGTGAGACTATTACATACATCAGCGAAGTAATAGAGGGAGCTTACGCAATATGTACAACGTAGTACATACCTATATGTATGAGTTTCCGTATATATATGCGTACGTATTAATATATGCATATATATATATATATATCAAAATATGCACGTTTAGGCCCGCCGTCAATGGTACATAAGTATTGAGTATATATATATAGGCGCGATGGTAACGTGAATATAATTGCGAATTCCCCGAGTGTACATACCTAATACAGTACATATTATAATATGGACCACTGCGACCAGATACTTACGTTTATACGCAATCATATTCTAGGTTCGCGAGTTTTCGTTTATATAATATATTATATACTCATAGAATATATACACGCAACGTTCTAGCGTAGTATAACACTCAAAACCTCTCTCCACCCTTTTTCTTTCAGTTTCTCTATCCAACTGACTCATGTATAGGAGATCAGCACGCGACATTTTTTTTGTCGCTCCTATATAGTAGAATACATACAAATACCTACCCGCACATGGCGGTACAATTATACATTGCGTGTTGTATGCATATGCGCGACACGAACTATTATGAAATACGAGAACCTTGTAGAGGGTAGGTACTACTATATGCACACCCGACTGCGCGGTTTTTATAAAAAATTATAATAATTATAAAAGAACATCGGCTTTTTACTCTGCGAATACGTTCAAATCGAATACACCGCCACACAATACCAGTGCGGACGTGTAGAATCACTGGAAACTATATGTATTATAAATAAATATTTGCGTGTATAAAAACATTCAAAACCATATTATTCATCTAAATATAATTTTTCAATTAATTGGGTACATTATAGTAAACATATTATATATGGATGATAGAGATAATAATAAATACTTTGTAATGGGTATCAAATTATACCAAACAAAATGTTTGTAATTTATAGAATTTCTTGTTACTTTATTGGTAACTATCGTAAATTGTTAATTAAACTTTAAAATGTGTATTGCAGTTAAAATATAGTTATAACTAATCAATTGGAAATTCTTATTATTTACTGAGCGTTATAAAATAGTTTTGAACACAACATTTTTTTGAATGTATTTTACTGCTAAAAGATATGAACATATTTATTAAGTTTACTTATATAGGTACAAATAAGAATTAATTTAAATTTAAATAAAAAGTAACTTATAACGGAAGTATTAAAAATCATATCAATATCTCTATACGAATACAGTCGCTTTATTTAACCTTTTATTAAAGTTAATTTAACTAAAAGTTATTTTAATATTTTAATAAATTAAAAAAATATTATTTTAAGAATAATTTATTTAATATTTAAAATCATATTCTAGCTTACAAAAACAAATCATAATCAGCCCCATACAGTCTATAATAAATAAATAAATAGGGTAACATCAGAAAATGATATTTTTAAAAATAACAATATATCAATAGAATAATACCATACATAGTCTTTTGGAAATGATTTTATAATAAATCTTTTACGTATATATATATATATATATATATACCTCTATGTATACAATTTATTCTACCTACTTATTTTTAACAATAATAATAACAATTAAAATATTTAGTA
This sequence comes from Chaitophorus viminalis, assembly GCA_025469195.1. NCBI lineage: Eukaryota > Metazoa > Arthropoda > Insecta > Hemiptera > Aphididae > Chaitophorus > Chaitophorus viminalis. The sequence goes on along the minus strand of JAIPRK010000376.1, from coordinate 194,160 downwards.
TTCTTTTTATATAAAAGTGATACCAAATTTTTATTTTCACACGGAAGGTTACGGTTATTAAAACTAAATTAATTATGTGTTTAATATAAAATAAATGTACTAAAATATTTTCAGACATAATATATTCCTTCGATATTATAAATTATTATTATCTATAGGTTGGCTAATTTGGAAATCTCATGCTCATGTACAAAAAAAAAAAAAATTAACATATTTTAATTACGTAAAAGAAAGTGTTAAATAATTATAAAAAACAAAAACTTTTTAAAATACTTTTCTCAATAAAATTAACTATCAGAATCACATTAAAATGACAGCACTTTTTGTCACATGTTTACGAAATATATTATAGTATAGTTTATTCTTTTAAACAGACAATATCCAAGGCTGATTAAATAATGATACCAATCTTTTAACTCGAGTCATTTTAGTCTCAAATATTTTTTCAATTCAATTAACAATTAAATAAATATTATTATACATAAATGTATAATAAAAAACGGATGAGACTGCATGATCGAAGGGTGAAATACATAGGGATTGGTGAATGATGCTATGCTGTACTAGTCTTTTAAACTTGAAACCAATGTACTATTGCACTCAAAAGAACAATTCTGAGTGAATAATAGGAGGATTAGTTTATATTCGATGATTGATATACTATGTAATATATATAGTACCTAATTTCTTTTTAAGGGATTTAACTTTTAATGGAAAGTTTCAAATGCTTAAATACTCACAAATTTCATTAAACTATTTCGAAAATTATGAAGTCTATAAAATTATATCACTAGATACTCAGTAAATTTTAGAAACTACGATGAATATTAGAATAACACCTAATCATTAATTATGATCAAAATTCGTCAATGTCAAAACTTTTGTGTGACTCCGGCAATTTTTTTATTTTTATTTATTGGATAAAAATAAAACCACAGGGAAAATCATGAATCTTACTATCAATCTTTAGGTACTACAATTGAGAGTTCTATGGTTATATATGGATTTTCATGGTTAAATATGCAATACTTACTCAAACACTTGTAACATTTTTTTTAAATAATATGAATTTTTATTTACATTAATCAGTAAGAGACACTATGGAATGATTTTATCAACATTTTACAACCATTTTAATTATTTAATATAAATATCAGAAAAATTATTTTTAATAAGCGTTTTGTTGTCATTTATTTCAATGGATTTCACTTTACACTATAGCCTGAAGTTTTAGATTCTGAACAAAGTGATGAATGTATTGGTTTTACAATGATTTGAGTTTTTTTTAAATTTTTTTTTTTTTGTGTCTGACAACATCTTTTGAAGCAGTAAAAAATGCTTCGACTTCTATATGTCCTTATATGGCAACTATTCTAAAAGGAAAGTCAATCTAATTATTACTTTAACTCAAAAGTAAAATATTTTCAGTACTTTTCAAAAGCATCGGGAAAAAACTATAAAAAGATTATAAAAAACGACAATTTTTACGCAAATACTTACGTTTTTATCGAAAATTTACAGTAGCGTTTTCTATAGATGTATAAGTTTTCAAAGTATTTTGATTTTTTTTTGACCTATTTACAGTTTACAGATAATTGAAATTTTTGATTTTTCTAAGTAATTTTTTTTTTTTTTTTGAAATATTGTTAAAAAAATTTGGCAATCCAAAAAAATCTTGAAATTTAATACAAGATTTATCATAAGATACTCGTATACTTGTTGCAATTATAACAAATCGAAAATCGTTTGACGCAAATTTTTTTATAAGCCCCAAAAGCTCAAATTCGTATGAAATATGTCAAAATCGAGATGATTTGCATATTAACTTTGCAATCGAAAATACATAAAGTTTTTTGTACTTATACTTAAGGTTTAAAATTTGAATACATGGTTATCCATAACATTTTTTTTAAATTACTATAAAAAAAATTTCTACCGGACTTAATTTTATGTATTTCGATAAGAATCATAAATAGTCGGAGACCTGAATTTCACAAATATATAGGTAGAAAAAAAAATTGAAACATATTACCCAATTTTTTAATAACATTTGGAATCCATTTGTTTAAAAATTCGGTTGACCCTAGCATCCCATAGACTCCCACCATTGACACGCCTAAGGTTTCAATTGGCTACCAATTTGGATGCAATATTGTTTCTGTTGTATATAATATACTAACATTGGTTATAAATACTAGTATTTATAATTAATGGTACTAATTTATAATGAGCTTTATCAAATAAATCTCACAACATACAAATACAAGCTATATGGCTAATGAACCTATACGGCGTCTTATGTCAATTGCCAATGTAAATCCTTCCTTAAACAATTTTTTTTGTTAATAATTAGATTGTAAAACTCTATGTCATAAGTTATTGTACTTTTTGTGTTATGTTACTTCAAAAGATACATGTTCAGAAAGGGCCCAGCCCGTATAATTAAATAAATAAAATAAGCAAATTAATGAATTCCTAACTCATATATATTATAGATTTATTATCATAGTTTTACCTATATCGTATAGTAAATCTATTTAATACGTATGCACTTAAAAAATACATATATAATTTAAATCAAAATCGAATAGCGACAGCTTTAAAGTCTTAAAGGTATACATTAATAACAATAATTATAGAGTTAAAAAAACCCAATATTTACTTAACTTATTCAAAATGCCTAAAAATATTTTACCAACAATATTGTTATTCCGTTGGCGGTTTCGTACAGAATTTATTGTAATCTTAATTTCAAAAATTATAAACCATCCCTACGCGGTAAAATTCATTTTCACAATGACCGTTCTATATACACGTTATATACTTATATACAACAGCGAGCGATTTACGTGAATTCAACTGCTCTCTCCCAGCACATTTATTTATAGGTAGGTTAGGTTAGGTTATTGGTACAATTATTTAATTATTTATATTATTCGTATCAATAAAAAACAATAAAACATAAAACATACTAATTGAACTCTGAGGTGACAAACTATTTTTATTTTTTTTTTTTGTACTTCGAGTTCATTGTAAATTTATTATATTACATTCTATGATTGTTATTCCTAAAATTTAACTAGTTTCAGTCTTACAATTATTTAGGATTTAATGTTTTAGTATTTATAGATTTTTAAATTTTAACTAAACAATTGTTGTTTCTTTTTAATCATTACGTGTATCTATATATTTACAAAAAAAAAATGAATTGATGTTAAAATTTACTTGTACTTAATTTACTAATTTATAATACTTATATAGTTGTATTAATATCAGAACCTAATTACATCATGTTTAATATACTTTATGTTTACATTTATTTTTAAATTAAAAATTAGACGAGTTTTATTATAGTTTTATTATAGTGCCTTTAAATTATATGTACATCAATGTTATATAAAGATTGATGGTAATATTTTATACTTTGTTTCAAAACAATTATAATTTGAGAAATTCAAACTACAATTACATTTTAAACTTACCGGAGTTGTTATTATTTAAAACAATTTTGAACCATTGTCCGTTAGAACAGAATATATTATAGAAGTGTACGTCAAATTAGCCTCAAAGATTGTTATATATTAATAGGAAATTATACTTAGCTCAATGCTAAGTTCAACAAAATTGTATAAATGTTATAAATTCTGGAATTTATTTAATAACAAAAGGCAATAAAAGCCTAACGGTCTCGAACTTTATTATTAGGTTTACTTGTTGTGTGCACTCGTGATTTGAAACACAAAAGGATCAATTTTGTTTGTTCGTTTCCCAATTTCCTCTGTCGAAGAAAATACCCTTTTGGACTGATAAAACACCGAGCTATTTTTACATTTAGATATTTGTTCTTGAATTCAATTTAGACTTTGTCTTGTGCAGAACTATACTATATAATAGTATAAACTTCATTTCAGTTGCAAAATATTATTTAATATAAAGTGGTATAAATTATTTTCCCAATTAAATTATGCGCAAAAAAAAACTGTGACAAAAATTAATTTTAATTTAAATTTAAAATATACTATATTTTTTGTAATTGGGTGATTCTATTTACTTATTTTTGAATATATATGCTCTGATATAATGTCGAATACAGTCTGTGAAGTGGTTCCTTTGTGCAAGCGAGGACTCACCCCTGTCATATTCTCCCTCGCCCTCGAGGCTCCCCATAGGGTTAATTAATACGTCTCTCATTCTATTGGCTGCCTAATAGTTGTTTGAGTATAGTAGAATATGTGTATAGTATGTGTGTGTGTGTATTCATGGGCGCTCCCTTTCGTATTGTATTGAAAAAAATGCATCGTATATTAAAAAAAAAAAAACCACTTATGACTTGGAATGTCAATATGAAAAAATGTCCTAGTCTATAATGGCGGTTTTAATTGGCTCTTATTGCGTATTGCACTGTGTTCCTTTTTTGTGATCGAATACAAACCCCGAGGACAGATTTAAAACGTAATAAGCTAAAGCCTGCTCGAGGAATGATATACATATATACAACAAATTGGTGTGTGTGTATAAATAAAAACCCGTTGTTTAAATATATTTTGTGACCACAATTATTAAACATTTTTTGTGATAATTTATTCATGTTTATTTTTTTTTTTTGCATCATATAATGCAGTTCTATTTAATATTTTTTATCTTTTACTTCGACAAAAGGCAAAATATGTATACCCAGAGTATATTTAAATTAACCTTTTATCCTTTTTTATTTATAACATTTCATTTTATTAAACTGTACAATTATTAATAATCTAATTAAGGTAAAGTAATTTTATTTTAAAAACTGGTAAAAAGTCATTTCATGTAATATGAAAATTAACAAATTTTAATTTTTATAAAGCATAATATACTAGATACCATGTATGGAACCGGTCCAATGTGGGATCTACCGATAAACGGCTATCTACGATAAAGCGTTGAAGGTAGAACGTGTGATCTACCGATAAAATACCTATATTTTACGCTATATAGCTAAACCTTTATAATTATCAATATGATATGGATTTTACAACTGTATTGTATTTTTAAAATACATCATTTAAATATTCAGTTACCATTTAGCGTTCATTCGTGTCATTTCGTCAAACTGTAAATCATTCCAAAAATTTTGTGGTTCCAAATACTGGAACTCATACTCAAACAATAGAGTCATTGTAGAAGTTAGTTAAGTCCAAGTATAATAGAAAAGTTAATGATGCATCTCCTCTATTAGAACGCCAACTTAAAGAAGAATGCTGGCAGTCATGCCACCAGGTACAAACTAAAATATTTGACGTTTTTTTATCAGATTTAAAAAATACTTTTGCAATATAAATATATCAAGCAACATTATAGCAAGTTAATCACAAATTTGATCAGATATTTATTGGTAGATCACATATAAGATCAGCCCTTCATTGGTAGATCATACATTGGACCTGTTGTTTATTGGTAGATCACACAGTGGACCGGTCCTCCATGTATGGTAACAATTATTTTCCTTAAAATATACTATACTTTAATGATTAATATCAATAGGTATATAACATACTGATTGGTGATTTTTTTTATGTTCATTAAATAACAGTAATATCTAAAATGTTTTCCTTTATTAATGTTTCATTTTTTTGATCAATTCAACCGGTTCCATATTCAAAACATACCATCATTAGTGTACTGTTTATATGCGCTATTAACATAATACATATAGATAATAAATCCGAGTGCATAAGAAATACATTTATTTACGAATACTTAAATCTATTGCTTTATTTTATCACAACAGTTTTTTTTATGTTTTTTCAATATTTGTAAATGTTTTATCTTACTTTGTAAAATATTTATTTATTAACATTTTCAAACACAGTAAATGATATCTTAAACAACCAGGAAAAAACAAAAAAAAATAAAATATAGTACATAAAAATGTATTTTAGTTTAAAATATATCTGAAAATATGTATAGATGTTGAAACATAATAAGACACATATAATAATGGGTTTTAGTTAGAAAATATGAATAAAGCATTATATCTTAGAGCTTCGCGAGACACAAAAAAGAAATCTACATTATTACAAATTAGATTACAAACAAAAGTGCTTTCGAAAGAAAAAGATCAGTGCACATTTATTTTGAAAAAAAGGTATAGAAAATTCGGATAATTATGTGAACAAATACTTATCTTACTTAACAAGTCAGGACAATCAATATTGTTATTAAAAAATAATAAATGAATAAGACATCAACTACTATATGCCTAACTACTGCACATATCTTAATAAATATAGTGCCCGCAACTAATGATATTGAGTTTCTAGAAATAAGTGAATAAGCAATTGACTTTAAGAACTATACTGAACATTTTGAACCAAATTATCGGTCGAATGTTATGAATAACCTTATATCAGTAATAAAAATTCCAAACTAAACTAACAAGAAAGAAATACAGAATTTTTGGTACATGAACATTTTTAAATTCTCTAGTATTTTTTATAATATGAAACTTAGTATTTATATGATTTATTTACAACTAGATTAGTACTAAAAAAAGAATGATAAATTGACGGGAAAAAATGTTTCTAAAACTGAGTCCACTTGATTGATGATTATATTATTTATTTTATAATTAAAAACTAAAGGATTGGGTATTTATGTTTCAGAACGTTTAGACAAACTAATAGAAGAAGAGTTTCGACAAAGGATTGCAGAATGGCAACTAAAAGAACAGCAAAAAAAACAACCAAAGGAAAAGAAACAGAAACAGCAAAAAACGCCAGAAAAGAAAACTTCCGGTATGTATAATTATACAATGTTTAATTATATAAGTATCTTTGACTGTATAGATTGTTCATAACACGATCTATACATCTAGTCTAAGTTTGTTGTCAACTATATATTATTTATTTCTATACATATTCTAAATATGTAATATATTTTTAATAGAATTATCAATGACTTTGAACTAAACAAAAATGGTGGCATTTCATAGTGTTATTTTGTATTTTTAATTGATTATTTATATTATATCATTATCATTTTCTATACATGATATATATATATTTATTTATGTACATATATTAATAATAAAAGTTACTCTAAATATAATGAAAGTACAATTCGGTAGAATTACATTAAACATTTTTATATTGAATAGTATTTTTGATTTATTGATATTATTTAGTAGATAACTCTACAGTTACAACTTACAAATACCACAATTGACTTTATAAAAATAAAATTTATTTTAAAATATCAACATTTTAACTGTCAAACAAGGTTTTAGTTATGTATAACGCTTATGTACAAGTGTAAAACCAAAACCACCTCGTGTATATGGTGCCGTCGTTTTTTAATGTGGAATGGCTCATTTTAGAAATTTTTTATATTATAATCTGTTTTATATCTACCTACGTAAGATATTGGAATTCTAAAACAATGGCATATTAACATCACTTCAATAATTTCTACACAGCCTTATTTCTTTCATTATATTTTGTGAATGTCGGATTTAATCAATATTGTGACGATAAATGATAATAATAATATACATATCGAATATTAAGATCAATAAAATGCACAGTTTAATAGTTATGTATCACTTTTTTTTCACTGTTGATTACTAAGTAATGTATTACTATGTAAGTCTTACATCATTCATAACTTTTTTCAATTATTATATGATCATAATTTGAACAGCGTTCAGTTTTCCAAGAAAACGTTGCCCACAGTAAAATATTAATGTGGAAAAAATGCGAGAACTTAGAGTAAATAGCAAGTACACAATATGTACATAATTATACGCGTACACGTTTTGGTGTATACCTGGCTATATACTTGAGTAAATATGTACATGGCCACATGGGTATCTGTTGTGTACGATTTAGCCGGAAACTTCGTTGTTGGCTTTCGACAAATGATGAAAAATAACGAGCATAGCACTGCGATGACCGTTAAAAAAAAAATAAAAAATATTAAAAAGGGCGTATCCAAGGCAACGGATGAGGAAAGGCGTTGCTATTATCACGCTGGCTGCCGTCCCGCGGAGCTCCGTCGCCAGTCTCCATGGCAACTGGACTTAGGACACCTGCAGACAATGGTGTCAGCGAGCCCTACAACTTTGCACACATTTCACGATCCCGTTTATACATATATATGTATACAAGGGCGTGTGCGTGTATTTGCAGTTTTATGTATGTGTGTTTGTGTGTATGTGCACATGCGTGCGTGTATTGAAAAGCGCCCGGGGATCACATCATGGTTGGAAACTTGCTAAATTATACAGCCGCATCCTGCAAATCCCTTTTGTCCTTTCAGCGCGCGCGTGACTCGTCTCCAAAAAGCGCCTTGTACCGAGATTAATGATACTGTTGGGAAGAGAAAATAAGATACACGTGGCATGCACAGCCGTGGTGGTTAATAATCTATCGATACTATACTTATTTGTTGTACACAATTTATCTGTAATATACACTCATTTTAGCATCGAATTTTATACTTATACGTATGTTCGTATATAAATTGTTTTTTGTATTATTGAAAGTCTCGCTTCAAATTGAAATTATTTTATTTCCAGTGAAGTATATGATGAATGATCATTATTATTGAAATTAAAATAATTACGTTGTGTATAAATACACTTTTAGATTCTGAACGGAGTGATGGAATATATTGGTTTTACAATGATGTGTGTTTTTATCTATTATTGTATTATTATAATTTTCTTTTGTCGTACAACCTTGATAGTAGTTACATGTTGACCAAACGAAAATAAATTACAATAAAATTCGATGAAGAATAATATAGATGTATACTATTTCCGATATTTTGTAAATCAATTTTTTTTTATTAGAACAAATATTCATTAAATATGTCAAGTTTGTTTTTAACTTTTCTATAAATGTTGGTACTTATGTGTATTTTATTTGATGAAAACGTAAATTAATTTTTGTATGTATTATTCCACTTTTATATTAAATGTATACAATACTCCGAATCTATACTCTTTGGATTTACTATAGTATTTAAAAAGTTATCGGAGTAAATATAATATACACTAATAATAAAATACGTATTACGTTTACAATGTTTACATGTATATAAAATATGTATAATTTAGGTATTTAAAAACTAATTTCAAGTGTTAAGTCTAAATGTTTACTTAATTAATTTTTGAATAATCCATTTATGATGTGCCGACTATTTTTATGTTTTTTTTGTCATTAACTATTCCTATTGTGCCTTAGCGTGCGTAATTTCTTTGTTTTTTTTTCTTACGTTTCGGCACTTGTGACTTTGCATTTAAAAAAACACGCTTAACAAAACCAAGTTAATCGGCTTCCTTAGAATTCGCAAAACCCCTTTCATTTCTTTGAGAGCCAAAACAAAAGAGTCTCAACAATTTTTTTACAAAACACCTATATGCCGGCTGTGTTTCTGGCGTCGTCGCATCGGTCGCGGCTTCTTTTGACGTAATAAATGAGATACGATTACCTTCATGTTCACATGTAGCTTATCGTTTTGCTCGTATCCTTTCCTTTTAGACGTTGGCTGATCTTTAACAATAGAATTATGGAGTAGACGGTCAAATGCTCTCGAACACAAATGAATATAACAATAAAATACACTGGGATTTTTGAGTTTATTTTGTCGAGGATTCTCTTAAACTGGTATGCGTATAACTATTCATATGCATCCATTCATGTTCATATTTGATCATATTAGCGTTTTAAACCGAATAAAAAGGCAACTATAAAACGTCTATATTTTGAACTCGATATAAAACACGCATTATAACTTCCAAAATAAAATAGTTATAATTTAGGAATCTATTGACTCACTTGATTGTAAAAATTATGTTTTCTATTCAAAGCAAACCATTATACCGTTTTTCTTAATACGTCATCTATGATCTAGTTGGATGTAAATTTTAGTAAATATTTTTTACAATTAAACTGTAAAACTTACTCGTATAGCTTGTTTCTATAATTTCTATAATTTTTCTGGTATTGAATAATTTGTTTTTGCCCTTCGCCTTTTTAAAATAATATTAATATAATCTTTAAACAAAGATATTTTTATAGTAAAAAATTTACCATAATATAGTAGGTATTTTGTACATTGATATATGTATTTAGACTTTGAATGCTTATATTGAAAGATACTTAATAACGTTATGTAAAGTAAAAAATATATAATCCATAATATATTTATATTAGAATATTTTGTCCAAAATGTTTAGATTATAGTTTTAAATGTGAACTTTTGAACCAAGCTATCAATATCAATAATATTGTCAAGTCAATCACTTATTAAATAACTATACTCTCTCTACCAGGAATTCTAAATCAATAATATTAAGACGAATAATATTTAAAATAAAATAATATATATGTAATTAATAATTTGTTCGGGGTTTTAAAATGAAAAATGATGTAGCTATAGCTTAGTTTTATACCATGTGTTTCAGATAAATAGCTATATTTATTTTATTATATGAGTATATATCTTAACTTAAAACTAGTAGGGACTCGTATAGTATTGGCCATCAATCGGGCTTTTAAAATCATATATTTTCATTAATCCTATGTAGATACAAGTATTAAAAATCTTTTAAAATCGTTATATTATATACTGGATAAAAATCACGGAGAATTAGTGTTTGAGAGATTTATCAATTTTTTGAAGCATCATCATTCGATATATTCATAATATATAACGATAACTGTATATGCTTAAAGCAGTTGATTGCATAATATATACCTCCCTTCACTATGAAGTATATGTACCATAATATACTGATTATGAAGTACGCAAATATATAAGTAACTATAAATATTTAATATTTATAATATATAGGTCCTTTCACTATGAAGTATATATACCATGATATTGATTATGCAGTACGCAAATATATAAGTAACTATATTTATGTTCACTTAATATCAGTCGTTTTAAATTATTTCATGGAAGGATATAAAACTGAAATGAATATATTATATTGTATAATAATTCGTCAACTAATCTCAATAGGCTAAGCATTTTTATCTTAATGTGAAATATTCTAAGCAAAATGATTTGTGAGGGATTACCATTTCTTCGTTTTTGATTTCAATGTAAAATTAACAACGCATTAGAGATTGATTTTGCCAATATTCCGTTTGCTAAATGTAGATTGCTACTTTTTGTCCAGTATAAACTATAATTTTAAATTAATATTTTTATTAATTATTTTTATCGAATCACTATATACTTTATATCAATATATGTTCATATTTAATTATGTCTATACGTCAGGGGTCGCCAACATTTTTAAACAAGTGAGCTAACTACATTCGAAATTTTAAGTCCCTGGTGATCGAAATCCAAGATAATTTAGGTCTTTGAGAAGAGATTTATTTGATGAGCAAAAAAAAAAAAACAAATGTCTTAGCTCCTAAGAATAATATAGTTTCTTTATAATTTTTTATAAATAATAAATTTTCTTTGTAAATATATAGTATACATCACTTATAGTGTATAGACTAGACAGTATATACCTACAGTATTTCGGTAGGTATATAATGATAACAGTGTACATTTTTCAGTGAAAAGAATACCGCGGCAGAAATTATAAGTTACAACAATTGTTTCCGGTCAATATTCAAATTAATAACGCGCGTAGCGTTTCCTGTTTATGATATACCCAACTCAATGACTATACAATATGTATTTTGGAAATGTTTAAAGAGGTACCGACATGAAGCCACAGACTTGCACACGTTTAATAAATATATGTATGTATGTATATAATATTTAATATACATATTATATAACGCAACTCTGCATCATCAAACCGGGAGGAAATGGTTTTTTTCCTCTTTCTTGTATCGCGTACCTCATATTATATACCTAGATATGTTATGTGTATGTATAATATAAACTTGGCATGTGTATAAATATATAAATGCATGTGTGTGTGTGTGTGTGTGTATGATGTGCATAGCGCGCGTTTTATTCGGTCGTGCGAGGGTTTAGTTGATGTATTACGCGTCGTATATATTATGTACAAGGTGAAGGGGGGAGGGACGCAGTGAGTACAGCTGCTGTCGCGAAGAGATAGCTGCGAGTGGGCGAGATGATCGAGTGGTGCGAGAGAGAAAGTGAAAAAGCACAGGGGTCGAAAACAGAGCGTCGGCACGGCGCGCGCGGTCGGTTGCGGGCGGCGGCGGCGGCGCGAGGAGAGCGATTTATATTTCAAGTGTGAATAACGCGGCGGCGTATCCCTTGGCAACGGTTCGGCGACGCGGACGACTAGATGCCTGTTCCGCACTCGCGGCGCAGCGGACGTGTCGTCGTTGGCCGCGGCGTCCAATAAAAACGCGCCGGGCCGGACGAGCGCGGAAGTCCGGCGGCGCCGCCGTGTAACGACGATAAAATGGCCGGCGATCGATCGCAGCGTGTTCGCCCGCCGTCGCCCCGCAATCCCCCATCGCCGTCACCCTCCCCTCCGGTGGCCCGTCCCGCTGCTGCAGAGTTATCCCCGTATACGATGTAAACCTGCCTCGTCCGAGTATCTCGCGCGCGACCGCTGCCTGCCGATCTCCTATAACGTATAATAGTGCGACCGACGACGCTGCGCACCAGAATAATATATTATCATGTACACGTCTGTATACCTCTACGCGATTATAATAATAAATACGTGACCGAGGTTGCGGTATTATATATAGATACAATTTATTACTGCGCAGGGTCGTATCAATAAGGTGTATAATATATACTATCTATATAATCAGTTATATATTATGTTTATGGTAATTATTTGTCTATATGTACCGATTGTTACTGTAATTATTATATTATGGTTATTACTCATTAGTAATTAACTTACCTACTATTTTTAAGTTACTATAACAACCCAATAACCGTTTAGACCGTATTCCGGGTTTTTATATTTCTTATTCATTTAAATTCATTTAAATTGTTTTATTAATTATATAGCACAGTAAACACATTGAAATATCACAGCTAGAACAATATTTTGCAAAAAAGCAGAAAAAGCAACAAAAAAAAAAATAAATAAAAATAAATGTTTTATTTGGAATTAGAATGACATGAAGTGAATTTTTATATAAAAATGAGAGTTATATTATAATAAAAAAAGAAGCATATGCTTCAAAATTCGAGCCCTAATTATTACTTTTATTATTTATCACGACCATCGGTAACAACATAACAAACTAGTTGGATAATAATATATTCTTATATCGGGTATATATTATAGAAGTGTGTGATAACGTGTTGATTGTTTATCGAATAATTGGCTACAAATAAAAACGACCAATAAGATTGCCCGATTCAGTACAAACTCCACGGATACATGGTGATAGTGGAAGGATACTTTGATTGCATAGTTTCAATGATCTTCTCGTTGCTAGTACAGTGGATTTCGCGTTGCGGCAGTGCCATGTATTATGATCGTTGATCACGGACTGAGGAAGTTGTGCCTACTATATGTATTATATTCGTATAGTCGTATATGTGTACCTGCATTTTCCACTCGGAATTCTTATTGGTTCGAGAAAAATAATTTAGTAGATCGTTTACACATCGTTTATTCAAATCCAATATTATCGCTTCAATGTTACGCGGCTATTTCGTCGACGCGTTTCTTTTTATTTATAATATCGCACGAAACTATACTGCAAATGGTTATCTCGCGGGTCTTTACTGCACGATTATAACACTTTATTCGTAGAAATTTCCCGCGTTCTGTGTGCTCAAATGTGTAAACACAGTCACCGATTTATAATTAATGTACTGCATCAATACGGCAAATACGTGTCAGGGTGTACGTAAAGTATAACCATATTATAAAAAAAAAACAAACCCATCTTATTTCAGTTCATGAATCGTTTTCCGTGCCCACCTAGTTATATGTATATCCATGATGGCATGGTCCATGGGTAGTTGCAACTACCTAAACCTTTAAAGTAATAATCAACAAAAAACAAAATAAAAATGTTACCTAAAATAAGTATTGCACCGATTTTAACGAACCAATATTGTTTTGTAAGTTTAGTAGGTTTGAATGATTGCAAAACAAATTTGTTTCTAATCTACGTATCGAGCAGTTGTTGAATATATTTTTTTAATAAATTTGATATCGATATCGATATTGTACTCCATAAAAGTATTTTTGAAATATCGTACATCTATATTATATAAACAAATATATTCGATTAAATCATATTTTTGTTGGCAAACATAATTACAACCCCTGCAGTACTGCAGGGCCTGCACGCATACGCAATATAATTAGTCGATCATCTCGTCTTGTGATTAGTCTTTAATTCTTATATTGTAGCTTATGTAAGCTTATATATTAAAATATTATAATATCGATAGGGTGGGAATAAAAAATGTTGACCAAACTATAAAGTCGCATTCTAAAGTAGGTACCTACTTGTCGAAAAATTATAACTTCAAGACCACCTATCCTATTTGAGCTATTGTTTTAATAACACTTGGAAACTAAGTTCGACGTCATTATACTATTATATGCATACATTAATATTATATTATGTGAATAACGTTGTTAGTTATTATATTAAGATTATTTCTATGTGTTACACGCACTTGAAATGAACAACAATTTTTATCAAGTACACCACTTACATTTCTGTATTAACACAATTAATACAATATAATATATAGTATGCGCGTGCACCTATTATTTCTATGCTCATAAATAAATTAAGCACATGGATTTTTTTTTCTTATTATTTAAAAAAAAAAGTTTATCGAATTTATTGAGAAAATACACAATCTGTAATTATTAGTTTATAATTAGTTTATAATAGCCATATGTGATGGTGATTTGACATGGATTGAGTGACTTTAGTTATGGAACCAACCATTAGAGGTACTTAAGGACGAAATGTTTTTATTTTGCATTTTTTATTACATAACGATATATATTGATAAACTTTCAAAATACCAAATATCAAATTTGTATTTCATATACGGTAAAGTTGGTAAACATTAGTTAATTCAACGATTTATCATGAATATACCGATCATCTAGTTTAGATTGTAAAATCGGACTTACTAATGTTAAATTGAATATTTATATTATTATTAAAAAAAAAACCGTCGTCTACATCATTTAAATATATTAAGACACGAACAGATTTTTTGAGCTTTACTATTTTAAGTTAATTTTTCGTAACGTCATTAAAAATTTACTTTTGTTGTTGAACGTTATTTAAAATATTTATTTGAGACACTTTTTAATATATTAGACTGCAACTTTCACCCTCATTTACTATGCAAATCGTGATGTAAAAACAAAAAAAAATATTCCGTTAAAAATAACAAGTATTTACTCCCTTAACATCTATGTATATACATCCATAAACTTAATACTAACGGTCCTTTGAAGCTCTTTAGTCAATGCATAAGAGTCCACAAACAATTTAATTCAACAACGTGTAACTCGGGGATGAATCTTGAAAAATCATTAAAAGCTAAACATTATTTTATAGCAGTGAAGAAAATAATTAACTTCTAGAGCACTTGGGCTTCTTAGTTAGCATATTCTTATAGACTTGATAAATACTTTAACATAAACCGTAGTCAGTAGGTATAAAGTGTATCGTATTATGTTCATATACTTGAAATGTTAACATGTTTTCATCATGAAAAAAGTGTATAAGTATATCATACATTTAAAAACTTTGTATCAAATTACTCGTTGCAGATTTATCCTTAAATACCAAATGTTTGCGTTTGAAAATTTGAGTTAGTAGATGTATTAGTACACACCTAATGTTTATTATTAGATAAATGTTCTATTTTGCCTATTTAATTGTCCAATTGTTTTTCGATATTTTTTCAACTGTATGTTTTGTTATATAAGTAATTAAATTATATAGACTTAAATAATTATAAACATCTCTAGTATAAATAGACTTAACCTTACATGTATTTATAATATTTTAATAAAGTTTACTATTATTGGTGCATGAGTATAGGGAAATAGGTCTTAAGTTTCAAAAATTTTGAATTCTGTAAATATGAAAAATATTGAATCGTTACATACATATTATATTGTACAATTAAAATGATTAACTTAATTTAATATAACATTATTAAGTAGATTTAATATTATGTATTATAATTATTTATAAGTACAAATATAATAATATACATTGTCTTATAATGCATTGACTTAGAATTTTTTATCTGCTAAAACTTGATAATAATCTCGAATTTAACCTCATTTTAAGCAGCAGTAATGAGTTTCATCTTATGTGTATAATAATGCGCATCTTATATTTTCTATAGTGTATCTCTACGGAGTTAGTTCTAAGTAAATTAGAAAAAATGTATTATAAATGTATTTTATGTTTATTGGCTGTGACTGAGTGCATACTCTACTGTTATCGCGTTGTTATTCGTCGACGTCGTCATCATATTTTCTTTGTTCTATTTTAACCGAGGCAAATAAAGTAAAAAATAAAAAAAAAAATATGAGATAAAGTTCTTATAATAACTCCTATCAGGCAAATATCCTCCCTAGGGGGCTTTTCACAAAAGGATTTTACGAAATCCTCCGTTTTGTCATTATTAAAAATAAATGGGGAAGGAAAACGCGATTAATAATATCCCCGCAGGGCGCATTGAGTGTACGGTGTATAATATCCGTTCCGGATAAGCTCGAATCCGTTTACATACAAACGAAAAGTTGGCTATCGTCAGATGATATCCCCTCGCCTTTCCTCTCGTATTAAATTATAAAACCGGACGTCTTTGCCTTATGAATAATTTACATTTTTTTTTCTGCAGAAACAAACATTTCTTCGACTAAAAGTAAAGGATGGTCGTCGTTCAACGATGTCGATGATGAGGATTCGGAAGAAGAAATGTCCGTGTTTAAACAACCAGGGAAAAAGAGAAAAATGAATAGTAGTCAGTATTTCGTGAGTGAACTGTTGTTAACGAATTTAAAAAAAACTTTTTTTGAAACTTTTTCTCGCTTGTATAGGAAAATAAGAGCAAATCGAATGACGATTCGATAATGACCAACGATAGTACTGATAATAGTTTAATGACTGAAGATGAAGACCAAAATAATGATGTGCAACAAGCTGAATCTAAGATGCCAAAAAAACCAAAGTGAGATTATTCCGTCGTCTTTTTATTACATAATATACTTATACGTATATTGATTTGTACGCGATTTCATATTATTGTTTTCTATCTATATCCATCCGTCGGTTAAGAAAATTTTTCTTTCAATGTTATATAATATTCACTACTATAGCTAGCCTATATACATGTTCATATAAATACTCTCAATAATTTAATTTAATTAGTTTTACCCAATTCAATTTGTTACGTTATCGTTTTATACTATAAAATGTATAGAGTTTTGTTATTTACATTTGCCCTGAGTAAAAAGTATATCTATAAAGTATAATATATTATACATATAAGAAAATAAAAACTGTTGTACAGCCAAATAATAAAACGACTTGGTATATTCAATTAGTGACTTTCTAAGCATTTTTGTTCCATTAATTTATTCTTGGATGAATCAATTTTTAAATTGTTGTGTAGTACTTATTAAAATTTATTAACTATAACGTAAGATAAATGTGTACAAAAATCTTTTTTCTAGTCAGGATGGCACTGCCGAGAGTCTTCTTATTCAAGTATTCAAACGTTATTTATAACCAATTATCATCATATTTACTTATTATTCTTTAACAATAGATTGTAGATATATTTTCTATTAATAAAAATTTACCAAAATCATCTGTATATTCAACGTTATACCAATTACATATGTTAGAAAATAATCCCTTAAAATAATTCTTAGTAAAATAAATATCTACAAAAATTTGTAACTCTTTAAAAACGTGTATTAAGATCAAAGGTCAGATAAATATCCGAGTAAGTCGTTTTATGAGTAAACTTTTTTTTTAAATCTCTAATATTATTTTTAAAATATATTTTTTTTTAGATTAGTTGTCCCTGTAATATTTTTTTGTACGAGAACTCATAAGCAAATTGAACAAGTTATAAAAGAATTACAAAGAACTAGTTTTGACCGTGTCAAGTAAGCTGAAATGAAAATATGGACCTGAAAATAAATAAATTATATTATGTAAGCATATGTTTGTTTTATTTTTTATTCAGGAGCTGTGTTCTAGCTAGTCGTGAACTCACGTGCATTCAAGACTCCAATATACTCTACCCCGATATAACATACAAATCAAAAACTGAATTGTGTAGAGATCTTTTGGATCCCAAAGCGGTAAGTGTGCTGATCACTTATTGTATTACGATTATTTCTCGTTGATATACTATGTGCGGGCGCGCTCTGCGTGTACAAAATGTATTGTTCAACACAATATAAAAAAAGAATGCATTACAGTTGAAATCGAAACGAAACCCGAACCTATAATTGTAACTGGTTTAACAAAACATTTATGTACATTGAATCTTTCTTGGCCATTGTAAACAAACGGCGGTTGGGCATTGACAATTGAATGCGCGCAATAAAATGCACACCGTATCGCATTTCATCAATACAAACATATTATATAATATATACATTTATGCTGGCGGATTTTTATTAATGGAAAACATTATGGCATCGTTTGGTGTTCACTTCAATATACATAGTATACATGTACGTTATTATTAGTGTAGTAATAATAATAATAATAATAATAATAATAATAATAATAATAATAATAATGATAATAATAATAATAATAGTTATTAATAATCATAATATTTGTCATAAATAGGTAATTCTATAAAACCAGAGGACCAAACTCAGTATCACGAAAGTATCACAATTTGACTAAACTACTTATGATTCAATAATAATATTATTAAAGTAATGTGATAAAAGGATGTTACTACTTAGTGTTAGTTAATACAATTTAAAGAAGTGCTACACGAATTAGTATAATACGATTAAATTCGTGAGAAAATGATTGTAACCGCACATTGCAATATTCGTTCCGTGCGTGCGTGGTGTTTAGTGTAGGCAAATTTAACCAAAATTACATATGAGAGAGAACAACTTCTATTTAAAAAAAAATACAAAGCGGACTGTATGTCGAATAAGTTGCATATAATGACACAGTATACTTCTCAGATGTTACATTAAGAATTTGTATTACAATTTGTAGAGTTTGAGGGTAAAATTAATAGTTAATAATAGTAATAGTTTCACATTGGTATAGTAGTAAAATATAAAATAAATTAAATATAACTAAATTAATAGTATAAACTAAAATAATAAGTTTGGAAGAACTTTATAGACGCTCAAAGATTTAATTATAATGGTAACTCCACCATGCGCCGTATTGTCAAAGGGATTTGTTTTTAATACTTTATAACCCAGGAGTATTGACATATTATGAATATTTGGTGAAATGTGTCTCTGTTATAAGAGATATGACAGATATGTCTATGCGTTTGTTTTAAAGTACAGTTTAGAGTTCATTAATTTCATTTTTTTTAGACCGCTTACATTGAATTAAAGGTTAAATATATATTTATTTGTATAATATTAAATTAAAGTGAAACCTTATAGAAAAATTAAATCTCGTATTTAAACCGTATCTGTATAATATGTAGAAAAATGTATCTGAGGTATCTCAAGAATTTTTTACTATTAAAAACTGAAATCTGAGTGGGTGACTTTTCGCCTCATGTCTTCATATCATTGTACTTATGTACATATTCTAATAAATGTTAAAAAAAATAAATAAACTGAAAAAATAATGTATACCAGAATCTGATCACTATAGTAAGTAGTTTGATTGACTAAACATAATTTCCGCATTTACATAATTTTTTCGTTTTTAAAAATATTTATTCGATAAATGAAATAAAACTTTGGTTAAAGTCATTTAATTAAAAACAATGCGTTTATATAATTATACCAACTCTTTGTCTTCGATGTTAGTCTAATAAAAAATAAAAATATCAATAGTATATAGTTATTCGTGATCTAATTAGCGCCTCTTACTATTATATGATATGAATTTACTATAAATAGTTAGCAATGTGCTCAGCTTTTGTAGATGAATTAATATAGAATTACTTTAAAATAAATCTCTGTGTTTGCAAAAAATAAAACAAAAATATGTAAAACAAATTGTAAATAAATTATTAAATGTGTGCCGTCAAATATTGTCTACAATTCATTAATCATGATGTGTTAATCGCTATATAATATATATATATATATCATAACTATTATAATAAGCTATATAGTTGTATTGAGTTTTCAAATTTCAATATAGTATACTTCTAGTTTTTTTTCAAGATAACAGGATAATTACGTGATTGATTTATGATTTCCAGAGACTTAGAAATTCGTTAAAGTTCAGAAGAGATATTGATAAATGTAGCTACCATGATAATGGTGGCCTTAAAATAAGTACATATAATCAACTGGCTAGTTTCGGCGTGTCATCCGTTTGGGACATCGAAGATATCGTTAAATTGGGCGTAGAAAAGAGATCTTGTCCGTACTACGGCACACGAGTATTGCTCAAAGCCGCCGAAATAGTTTTTTGCCCTTATAACTATATCATCGATCCGGTCATTAGAGGCACAGTGAGTTTTAAACATTTACTAAACCTGCTTAAATACTAATTAAGACTAACATTGAACGCACACACATTACATCACTTAACGTAATCATTACGTCACGCTCATTTTGTTGTTTCTGTGTGCATAAACTGGAACGGTGTTTTCTTTTTCAAGATGGGTTTGCAGTTAAAAGGTCACGTGATCATTGTCGATGAAGCCCACAATATCGAGGATCAATGCCGCTCAGCTGCCAGCCTGCGATTGGAACAGACGAGTTTGAACTTGGCAAAAATGGACTGCGAAAAATTGTCCAAACTCGGCAACAACTCAACCTCTTACTCGGCCATAGTGAGTGTACAATATTATCCTTAACGAACCCGACAAACCGATTTGCAATACGTGCGCGTACGTTTTTGCCAGTGTGTTATTAATTGTGTGTAACAAATTTATTTAAATTGTTTCCCGCAGGCTCAATATTTATCGAACATGTCGAAATGGATGGATCAAAAGTCTACTGAAATCAAATCGTTTGACGATTATGATCGTGGTGTTATCTCATGGTCCGGCCTATCAACCATAGCCAGTTTCAATGAATACGAAATAGGTTCGCAAGCTTTTGAAAAATTCAAAGTGTGTACCTCTACAAAAAAACATTATTTCATTTTTATAGGTGATTTACCTATGTATTATGGACTTACATTTTTATTATTATTATTATTTTTTTTTTTTTTTAGAAACATTGTGAAACTATAATGGCCGATGAAGGAAAAGAAAATGATGATCAGGACTCAGGCAAAAATATAATTGATAAAATAGAATCTGACGAGAAAATCAACATTGAAGACAAACTTAAAGATACCGATTTTTCGCAAGGAAGTCCGTATGAAGATTCTATTACAAATGCGACTAAAACCATTTTGATGTCGATTACCATGGTGTTTTGTTTGCTATTTGATGACAACTATAAAAGTGACTATCAAGTTTCACTAGAGAAGATAATGCAGTTGAAGAAATTTGAACATACCGAGAAAAATGTAAGTTATATTTTTAATTTCTGTAAAATGTATTTTATTATTTAACTGTATAATTTGTCAAAGTTTGTTGGAAGTGCAATGTACAACAGAAAAAAATATAGTAGCTGTTGAGTTATCGAAAAGTACTGACAGGCTGTTCCTACTTTGTAGAGCCGTACTCCAGTTATAGATATGACATAGGGCACTACTAAAGCTTCGTATACGTATCAAAATATTATTGTATAATTGTTGTATTTACGTAGTATATGACATATAACTTTGGTAGTTGTAGCAATTTTTTATAATTGGGTTAGTTCCGTACATTGGCGGCTTGACATTGTATTTCATTGTTTATTAAACCACCTACAACTTTGTCATTTTCTATAGACGGGGTTTTACTCTTATAATAATCTATAGGCAATAAGAACATGATAATCTGATTAGTCATGACCAAGTATAATTATAAAAACGAATAAATATGAAATGACTAGATAAGTATATAGTTAGTACAAAAACTTTTTAACAGTAAATAGTGATGGAAACAAAGTATTTTGTGTGTAATTTTGAGGTGGATGTTATTCCTTTTTCAGCCATTAACTGAAAAATTTCAATCTGCCTCTGGTTCTGTATTACATTTCAGTACGTAAATTAATTAATAAATATGTATTTTTGTCGACGTTAAATGATTTCTATTGCTTGTATACAGTAGAGGATAGGGATATTTAATTAGGAACTGAAATCAAAAGCCTCACAAATAATTATTAATACATAAACAATACTATCTAACATTTACCATAGATATGATCATACAAATAATAATATTTAATAAAATTAAAACATAATTATAAAATATATTTAAAATAATAAACTAATAAATAAGTTTGAAGTTATAGGTAAACGCTAATGTCCTTGGGGAATAGCAACAGATCTATAAGTTTGTTCAGTTGTAATATTATTTATTAAGAAATATATAGGTAACTATCTAATTCATATAAAAACAACTTATTTTATAAATAGAAACAATAATTTTTTTTTTCATGTAGAACATTTAACTCAGACTAATTCCAGGCCTCAAAGGGCATATGTGTTACAAGTTAAAATTTATATAAACATAAAAATGTATGAATTGTATACTTTACAATTATATTGTAATGATATATACATAATTGTATTACATAATCATCAGTAACAATTTAAATAAAATCATATCCCATTGACACTTAATGTATTAAATAATAATATCCTAGATTTAAGTATAATTTACAATAAACCGTTATCATTTCTAACTTCAAAAGACTAAACCCAATATGTCATCCGGTAACAATTGAATCATGTCATATAGTGTCAGTTAACTAACCGATTAAATAGAAAGTCCCCCCTCCCCATTTGACGGTAGGGGCCGTCCGCCGGTGTGATAAAATGTATGTGTACACATAACAGTGGTTCCCAAACTTAACGACAACGGCACCCTTAAAATATAGTTTGTGTTTCGCGGAACCCCATTGTATTCAATTCCAACTCAACTTCAATTTTTTAATAATATTTTTTCCAAATATAATATAAAATAATTTTCTCAATAATCACCATACATCTGGTGGAACCCTTGACATTGTCCCACGGAACCCTAAGGTTCCGCGGAACACACTTTGGGAAACGCTGCACTATAACATTAACGTTGCCGGGGATGTGATTTCTTTGCAGACGTCCGGCATAGCAGGGTGGTTGAACAACTCGCAGTCGGACGACTCGCGCGCCGTCTGGACCAACACCGTGAACTTCTTGTGCCTGAACCCCGCGGCCGTGTTCCACGAGCTCAAGTCGACGGCCCGGTGCATAATCCTCACGTCGGGCACCCTGTCGCCGATGAACTCGTTCCAGTCCGAGCTCGGGTCGCAGTTCCCCATCACGCTGGAGGCCAACCACGTGATCAAGCCGGACCAGTGCTGGGTGACGTCGGTCAACAGCGGCCCGTCGCGGGTCGACCTCAACTGCCAGTATCAGAACACGGGCACGTACGAGTTCCAGGACGAGATGGGCCTGGTGCTGAAGAACGTGTGCGAGACCGTGCCGTACGGGGTGCTGTGCTTCATGCCGTCGTACGCGCTCATGGAGAAACTGTTCGCCCGTTGGCAGGTCACGGGGCTGCTGAAGGAGCTGAAACGGACCAAGGTGGTCATGTGCGAACCGCGTCGCGGTGACCAGCTGGAAGACCTGATGACCAAGTACTACGCGGCCATCAAAAAGGCGTCCGCACCCGGCCGTGGCAGCCGCAGTACCGGCCCGACCGGAGCACTGTTCGTGGCCGTTTACCGCGGAAAAATCAGCGAAGGGTTAGACTTTTCCGACAACAACGCACGAGCCGTGGTCGCCGTAAGTATGATGATAACTAACAATGTCTAGTATATTATAATATAATTATTCATGTATTTACAACGAGATCGACAACGGTTTAAAAGATTATTATATTTACATTATAACTACGTTGCGCGTATCGTCTTTCGAACGTCGTTTATTCATTATTCGTTTGTTTGGTCTGTTTTGCGTTTTAGGTCGGCATCCCGTTTCCCAACTACAAGGACGTAGCCGTGAGCCACAAGAAATATTACAACGACCTGCATCACAAAAACAAAGGCCTGTTGCCCGGCTGGGAATGGTATCAGATACAGGCGTACAGAGCGCTGAACCAGGCCCTTGGCCGTTGCATCAGGCACAAAAACGATTGGGGCGCGATTATGTTGGTGGACAGCAGGTACTCGCAGCCCAAAAACTTGACCGGACTCTCAAAATGGATTAGAGGAAGAGTAATGGAAAAAAAAAAATTGTTATTTGTGTCATACGATTTTATTACTATCAACGTTTTCAGGTTGAACACAGCAATACGTGGTCCCAAACCTTAGCCAAGCTCAATGATTTTGTGAACTCGAGATTGCAATGTGATAACGTCGCATAACATCAATTAATACACCTCTCATATGTAAACTGTTATAAATGTATAATGAAACATTGCTGTTAATATGATTATCTTCTATTTTTACGCTCTGGTCCGAATTACCTAATTATTTTAATTGTCTTAATACCTGTTTAACGTTACGGGTTGTTAAATGTTATTTTTTTATATTCCTAATAGGCAAGTAATAAATTTTAAATGGTATGTACATTGTATGCAGTTGAATTATTATCTCTTTGCTTTACTAATATCAAATGTCCTCATTGGGGCTTGAACATTTATATCTACCTACTTTTTTGTTATATTTTCCTAAGTGGTCATGTTTCTGAGACATACAAGTACTATAGGTCGTATCAGGATTATGTACATCTTTATCTTCAGGTTTATTGATAAATTTCGTGAACTTGGTATTTTTCTAAGACCAAAAAACATTGATTGCCTTTTTGTATCCTAGTACTCATTTCCATCTTCAGGTCATTATCTTGAGTAAGTAGGTGCCCCAAGTATTTGAAATGCATAATTCTCTTAAAATCTTAAATACATGCCCCTCAATATTCATAAATTGTCCTCGTTGATATTCTCTGTCCTGGCGACTTGCTATTATGTACTCCATTTTTTCATTGTTTATCTCTAGTCCAACCTCCCTTGCTATTGTAATAAGTTTCCACTTCTTTATTGTTAACTAATATTTCTATATTATCTGCATAGGCCAAGATGTTATGTTTGAGTTTCCTTGTTACTGTTTGTTTCCCTAATATTAGATTAAACAATATTTGTGATAATGCATCTCCTTGTCTTAAGCCCGTCATTACTGTTGCTGGACCAGGTGTTTCTGATGCTACCTTTATCTTGAATTCTGTATTTTACAAGGTAGCCTCAATTAATTTTATTAGTTTGTTTGGGAAATTATGTTGATATACAAAACCATAGGCTTTTTGAATTCCACAAATAACACACATACGCTTTTATTGAATTCCTATTACTTTTCCATGGTTTCTTAGGCTAAAGATTTGAACTGTTGTTGACCTATTGCGTCTGAAATCGCCTTGGTAGTCTCTCAACTCGAAACATCTCTTCAGCTATGGGCTTAATCTTACTTAATAAGACAATACTTTAAAGATCACATTGAGTAAATTTATTCCTTTATAATACATTGATAAACCGAAAGCAATAATTAAAGTCGCAAATGTAGCCATTAAATCAATGAAATAAGTGTTTATAATAATTATAATACTACGAACCACTCTTTTTGTTCACTCGATCCGTACATATTTTCGAACTACCTACAGAAAATAAGTATTCAATATAATATAAAGTAAATATACTTAAATAGAAGTTCTAAAATATTAAAATAATTTTTGAATGTTATAAATAATTAAAAACAAATCAATAAATCACAAGTACAAAATAATAATTTCAATTTAACTGCATTACATATACATTTTTTTCCTACATTAAAAAGTCTACCTATGCAGCTTTTTGGTCTTTTTTTTATCGACATAGTGTCATAGTTGATAGTTTAAAAACTAATTTGATAATTCAAAATAGAAATAATTATTGGTACTTAAATTATGTCAAAAAGAAAAAACGGATTTTATACGCGCGAATTATTATTACACTGATAATGGTTTTTTTTTTTATTTTCATTGGAAAACCAACAATTTGTGATGTTGGCACGACGTTGCCACTGTTTCTCTCGTATGAATATCTTTCTCCCATACGGATAGCACTATATTTCGTTCGTACGCAGAAACGATTCGTGTGAATCTTTCGTATACGGTATCCTTTTCGTAAGAGTTTCTGAATAGGACCCCCGCCCCGGTGATTATTGTGGATTCGGCAACGATGACAGCGAACACTGCCAAGGTTACCTGCACCACCAACGACGACGACCTCAGTCAAGGTCTTTACCTGCACCGACGAGTACAACTACTACGTAGTCAACACCGATCAGAACGAACCGGCGGCGCACCCGTATCGTCCATATTTATCCCCCCCCCCCCCGGTGGCGTGCTTGCGTTTAGATGATCGTCCGGATCGCTCGAAGGTCTATCACTTGCTAAAGTCGGGAACCCAATCGTGCTGATCCCAGGGGCGTAATTAAGGGGGGGATGAGGGGGATATATCCCCCCAGAGCCTATATAATGTGTATATTTATTTATTAATTTGAAGCTTGTGGAATTATGTGTTTTGTTGTGCTGACATCACGACGAAATATATTATATATAATTAATATAAAGAAATTTATAAATAGGTATGTGCATGGAAAATACTGATAATAAGAAACAACGTCTGGCGACTGCAGCTAATACTTATTAATTTTAGAATCGATTAAATGGTTTAACTATGATGGCTGTACATAAATCAATTGTAATTAATCCTGATGATGTGATTGATGAGTTGGCTAAACAGCCATGAAAATTAGAAATTCTTTTATAAACATTACAATTTATTAATATGTTCATTATATTACAAACAAAATAAATTTAATATTTTAAAAATTATTATTTAATTTAAAAGTAAAATTTAATTTTAATATATTCAAAATTTACGATTTGAAGTAATTATTATAATGTTGTATAGCATAGGCGGCACTTCGGGGGGTCATAAGGGGACAGTT
The DNA here is from genome assembly GCA_025469195.1 of Chaitophorus viminalis. Classification (NCBI taxonomy): domain Eukaryota; kingdom Metazoa; phylum Arthropoda; class Insecta; order Hemiptera; family Aphididae; genus Chaitophorus; species Chaitophorus viminalis. Next base: position 166,994 of record JAIPRK010000376.1, on the reverse strand, counting down.
ACCCCCCCCCCCCAAAAAAAAATTAACGAAAAAACCTGTTATCTCAATCTTTTATTGATGAACGCCGAAAAGTTGAACTTAATTTAAAATAATTAATGATATTCCCTCTGTAATTTTAATTTGTAATGTAAAACAAAAAAATAGTTTTTGGAATTCCAAATTTGAAGCTTATCAAGAAGAATATTAGAATTTATTATACTCATGTTAATTGAATAATCGAATATTGATAAAATTGTTTTGTAATTTGCTGTTAAATAATTCTTTACGATTTCGTAAAGAATTATATGGATATAAGTTAATGTAAAATATGAATTTATTATTCGAATAATCAAATATTCATACCGCAAAATACAAGTTATTAGTTTGAAATATCTCCTAATATTTTAAGTTATATTTTAAGATAATTATACTTTATTTTAGTAAATTAAGTCAAAAAAACTTTTACTGAAGTCAAAATTGGTAAAAATGCACTCCAATAAAAAATTAAATCAAGGTTGATATTTTATTTTGGGAAAATTGGGTTATAAGAGTCCATTTTTCTGCGTTATGGTAATTAATTTGTCCCCCCCTAGAATCATTCTTAAGTGCCGCCTATGTTGTATAGGTACTAAATTGAGTAGAATTTTAAAGCACATTTATTAGTACATTTTGTGTTCCTATATATTATTATTTTAAAGATTTTTGATGAAATAGTTTTCCCAGATACTGTATTTGAAAATCTAAGTATTTTGCGTGTAAAAAAATGTCTCTCCCCCCTAAGACAAATTCCTATATACGTCACTGACTGATCCCCCTCCATATTTGTATATTTTTACGTGTATTGTATTTCATAATTTTAACACTCCTGATTATATAAATACCATATGATCGCGCTTGCTCAGGCCACGCATGCGGAGACGCTTAAACCTGCACGGTCCGGAATGTAAATATTTCCCTATACGCACTGTGATACGTTTAGCATTCAAAGTATAAGACAAAACATATGTTACCATAACAGCCGCATTATAATTCTTTCAAAAGGACCGGTTTCCTATTAAGGAACACCGTTTCATCCACATCTAAGGTAGGATCTAGCATAAATTTACGGGTTGGGCTCACTTACCGTAGTATGCGAAATTAAACCGCTTACCCCCCCCCCTCCTCCCCTAAGAACAACGATTTTTTTTCTTTATCCCTCCCTCTTGAACTTTTGCCTTTGGTTCTGCTCATGAAATTATATTCAATTAACCTTATATCTGACCTATCTCTTGATATTTTATAAATACATATATTACCTATATGTATAATTTTATATTTTACACAGATGAATTAAATTTTTTTTCATCAGCTTTTCAATTGTACAGACTTTTTCAACTACATCATTCCAGTTTGAAGGAGTAGTTAGTAATGCATTATCAGCAACTCTTTGTGAAAAATTATAAAAACAGAAAAAGTTGTATTCTAAAAAATATATATTTAATTTGCTATAGTGGTGTTGCAAGCAATATAATCGTAGAGTCCTAAATTGTTTAATCTTAATTATTTTGAAAAATAATGACAACTAATATCGCTAAGAATACTGATATTATTGCACGTTCACCACCTATAACATATAAAAATGTGTATTATTTCTTATTTGACCTATACAGAGTATATTACCAAGTTTGTCCCAACAAATAATATTTTGTGACAAAATTATTTTATAAATTTAGTTATTTAATATTATTACATTCCTGATGACGGTATTTTATTTTTTTAAAGAGCTCTATTTACAAATGTAATTTGCACCAATAAAAAATATTTAATAATTTCTTATAAACCTTTGTTTTCTAATAAATATTGAAAGTAACTTTGCCAAAAGCACTAATTAGTAAATAGTGTTAACGTACTAAGTATTAATTCAATCAAAATCAACTAAAGTTACTCATATTAAATAAAATAACTCTGATATAGTATACAATTTGTTTTTTCATAAGTGATTAATTTACCAATTACCTATATATTTTATTTAAATTAAAAAAAAAAACTCAACTAAATAATTGATGGAGATTTATCATTTTTTCAAAGCGATTAACTTTATTTTTTAAAAAGTCGTGAGTACCTAAACCTGATTTAAATTTTTAAATTTTATGAAAATATATTTGTTTTTTGAGCCTTTTAGATTCTGAACGGAGTGATGGAATCTATTGACTTTACAATGATGTGTTTTTTTTTTTGTGTGTCTGACGACTCCTTTTTTTGCAGTAAAAATGCTTTGATTTGCTTAAACAGCAATTTTTCTGAAAGGAAAGTGAATATAGATGGTACTTGGGCAAGTAAAAAATCCAACTTTTTTAATACTTTTTGAAAAAATCGAAAAAAACCGGGAAATTTTACGCAAAATCACGTTTTTACAAACTACATTTTTTTAAAATGCTCTAACTCAAAAACGAAAAACTGCAACAACTTGAAATTTTCATCAAATTTTTATATTGACGTTCTCTATACATGGTTAAGTTTTCAAAGAATTTTGACATATTTTGACTTATTTATAGACAATTTAAATTTTTGATTTTTGTAAATTTTTTTTTTTAACATCTATAAAATTTAATTAGCCGACCAAAATCTCTTGAAAATTTAATACAAGGTTTATAATAAGTTAAAATTAGCATAACTAAAAAATATCGGAGATCGTTTCACTGAAATTTTTTTTATAAGCCCATAAAGCTCAAATTTGTATAAAATGTGTCAAAATCACGATAATTGGCAAGTTATTTTGTACATAAATATTCATAATATTTATTCTGTTCATACTTAAAGTTCAAAATTTTAACACTAGGTTATTCATAAGCTACTCTTCAAAAATCTTTAAAAAAATTTCTACCGGACTGACTCAGAGGAAAAAATTTTATGACTGAAATTTAAATTTTTACGAAATTGCATACTTTTGCATAATATTTCAATTTAAATATAAAATACTACATTATTATATACCCATTTTAGACAAACATATTAACTCCGTTCAGAATCGTTATTCGTATACAATGATATCTATCATTGCATTCAAACTTAACAAATCCATTGTAATAATGACCTATCTAAACGAGGTGCACTCCACCCCCAACTGTACAGCAAAGCGAGGCCCATCCGTTTTTTGGGTTGCAAAACAATAACAATTGACGGAGACGGGGACAATCAAGACAAGACACCGAATGTATAATAAAAATTTATCGTACCACTGCAAGTTCCGTCTTCATTGACGTAATCTTCCCGACACTGACATATTTTGACGTCTGAATTCGTGTCGTTCGTATTATGAGCACAATAGGCTAACTGAATGCAATGAATGTCCAGCTCACAAGCCATTCCCAGTTCTAAAATGGCACAATACACCCAACTTATAGTCGAAATCTATTGCGAAACGACAAACCAATAATAATAATAATAATAATATGTTACCTTGAGGCAAGGTAATGCAATCGTCGTTGATCTGATGTGTATGGTCGTCGCAAAAGCATCGATATTTACCGTTCACCGGATCATAAGCACACGATGTGTTTGGCCATTCCTCGCAATGACGGTCGTCTTTACATTCAGATCTCCGAATGGTGCCTAACGCATAATATATAAGTAGCCATGCATTATATACTCAAACACAACTTTAATTTTTTTTCAAAGCTGACCGATAATGACCGATCACTAAAGTGCAAAAGAAATATAAATACTTACTTTTGGGCCTGGACGTAGCGTTACCGGCAACGACTCCTCTTTTGGTTCGATATATTTCTTTAGCGTTACAACCTATGCAGTGCAACACGATCGCGCACACCACGACAAGGTTCATGCCCAGCGCACGCATTGTGGTGGAATGACTAAAACGTGTAACTACTTTTAGTTTTATAGTCGAACGGTCGGTGTAGTCCAGGGGTCGGCAATTAATTTCTATGGCGGTCCAGATAATTTTTCAAAAAAATGTCGACGGCCAGAAAAAACTTAAACGTAATTTTATCATTAATGTATTTTTGTGTTAAAACACATTTTAAGAAAAATTATATAAACAATGAACGCTATCGTAATTTCCAAACACATCATAAAAAATATATATAAATATATATATTGAATGTTCTATCTATCTATATTTCATATTTCTACGACGAGCTAAAAGCTAGCAAAATATTTTTGGCGGTCCAGTTATTTTCCTTCCGGGGGCCGCCTATTGACCCCGGTGTATATAAACCCCGGTGTTCCCCATTTGCACCAAAAAAAATTAATTCATTTTGGGTACAGCCCATTTGCGCCAAAATAAAAAAGGTATGGTTTTTCCAACAGCTCATTAGCGCCAAATTTACCTGCGTAAACATTTTAAATTAACGACTTGGTTAATTCTTATATTTTAAAGACGTATTTAAAACGTATGTATATAACGTATAATAAATTTATTTTTATAAGTCTATAGATTTTAAAGCTTTGTATATTATTGCATGGAAAGATAAACAAACAAGTTTTATATCAGTTTTATTAGTTTATCAGTTGTACGAGCTTTAGACGATCTACATTTCACTACTTCTAAAAACAAAGATTTTTTATTTATTAATGACGAATTAACTAATATAATTATATTTACATATCAAAAAAATTTAAAATCTATAGACTTATAAGAATAACTTTATTATACGTTACAGACATACGTTTTAAATACATCTTTAAAATATAAGAATTAACCAAGTCCTTAATTTAAAATGTTTACGCAGGTAAATTTGGCGCAAATAGGCTGTTGGAAAAAACATACCTTTTTTATTTTGGCGCAAATGGGCTATACCCAAAATGAATTAATTTTTTTTGGCGCAAATGGGCGATGCCCGCCGACCCCGGGTCTAGTCGTTTCCTGTAGTGCAACGCCCACGCTCTTGCAGTTTTTATCATAGGTACACAAAACACACTCACATCCTTATACATTGAGTCTTAAGCTTGGGAGCGCTAAAATGTTTTGTGTCTAAGTGACTCGTGGGGGCATCGACCTCCACACCCTTCTATACAATTATATATACATATTAAACATAAATTAATTTCATTTCAAATAAAATAATAAACCATTTCATTAATATTCGTTATCTATTTTTTTTCTCTCTCTTTATGTATTACCTCCATATTTAATAGCATAATTGTATTAGATGATTTTACAATTCTATTTATATTACTATTCATAATCTTTAATTAACGTTATCTGAATTTCATGCACACTCTGCCTCCAGACGTAAATAAATAATTAATTCAATAAAAAATTTAGAATCGTTTCACACAAATTTATTTTATAAACCCTTCATGTGCAAATTGTTATGAAATATGTTAAAATTTCGATAGTTTGCAAGTTAATTCGTAGATGAAAATTCATAACATTTTAGATTCTGAACGGAGTGATGCAATCTATTGATTTTACTATGTGTTTTTTTTTTTTTTTTGTGTGTATCATCACGTTTTGGGTCAGTAAAAGTGCTTCGATTTTCTCATACAGCAACTTTTCAAATACTTTTTTTCTCATTCTTTTCAAAAGCACTGAAAAAACAGCAAAAAAATTACGAAAAAACGGGAATTTTTACGCAAATCCACGTTTTGAGAAAATACATTTTTTTTTTTTAATGCTCTAACTCAAAAACAAAAACCCGCAAATACTTAAAATTTTCACCAAATATTTATTTCGGCGTTTTCTATACATGGTTAAGTTTTTAAAATGCTTCGAAATTGTTTAACCTATTTATAGACAATTTAATTTCTACCGGACTTTAAGGAAAAATTTTTATGACCGTTTGAAATTAAAATTTTTACAAAATTACATAAAACAACGATTTATTTTCAAACGATTTTAATTATTAATTATTATTCAAAAAATATCAGTTGCAGAAACTAGAATTGTTTTCCAGTTGTTAAGATTGACATTTCCTATAAGTAATTTTTTTTTGCTAAATATTTTATTGATTTTCAAGCAATTTATAGGCATTTGAAATATTCTATTTTTTTAAATTATTTTTTTATAACTGTTAATAAAATACTTAAAAATTTAATAGAAGATTCCACAGAAGTTGTTCTTACTGTTATTTAAAAATTGTTGAAATACATTGGCACAATTATTTTTTATGAGTGTTCGAAGAGCAATAATATTACAAAAAATTACAATTTAAATATAACATAATATTTTATATATATATACCTATTCTAGAATAACATGTCGTCTTCATTCAGTTTGTCGTATGCAATTATATTATATTATATTATAATGCCCTATCCTATGAACGAGGTGCACTTTACCCCCTACTGTACAGCAGAGCGAGTGCCCATCCGGTTCTTTTTTTTCTTAATGATTCCTTGTTTTTTTGATTTGTACACAGATCTGCAACAAACATGACATTTTCTCAGTCATATTGTTAAGAATTATTTGAAATTTTATTTCAACTTATGAACAAAATATAATTTGTACACGACAAACACATAAGGCATGAATAATATAAATACTTAATAAGTTGCTATCATAATACACATAGTTGGAAAACATTATTGTAAAATCAACTAACACGTACCTAACATAATATCTATAATAATTATTATTTCAGAGTATTTATACCGTAAGTCGACTGCAACACAGCAGCTCGCTATTTAGATTCTTGATCATTTGGAGATTTGTTTTTATTATACCCAACGCAAGGACTGATTGGAAATGAAAACAGTTTTCGTTAAACATCGGTTTCGGAACAAATAGCTTTTTCGGTCTCGTAAAAATGTGGATACCGGGCATACCACGTTTTTATTAATAGCGTGGACACATGTTGTACATGCGTTGGTAATCATGTAATATTGGAATGTCAGTCGGACTAACGGTGGTGCTATAGGTGACGTTCAAGGTTAGGACGCAGATAAACGGGCCAAAATACAATACAATACAGGTGATAGGTACAAACAGAAGTATTTAAAGAAAAAAAAAATTATAACATTTTATTACATACAATAATACACAATCAAACGTTGTAGACTCGGTATAAAAAAAAATAATAATATGTATAAATAAATAATTGAGTGAACAAAAAATAATTATAAATAAAAAAACTATATATTATTGCGTCGGTGGACGGTTAACGAATATGATAAATGGTTTGCTCGTAAGTACGTACGACCCTCCGAATGGTGGAAGACACTGGGAAAAGGGAATATCTATAAATATATAATATATATGCATAAAACAACGTAATACAGAGAGCTAACGAGTGGTGAAAATTTACAATCGTATTTATATAAAGATAAAGGGTCTTATACATTAATTTAAAATAATAATAATAATAAGGATATAATTCACAATTAAGTAACTGTTTACAAACACGATTTATATTAAGACTTGTATTTTAGTAATACTTTGGTGTCAACTCTACAGGAAATTTGATGGTCGTCAATTATTCGCAGTGTCCACGTTCTGAAAACAGAAAATAATTATTAGTACAAGTTACAACTCACCAAGTGATATTTATGGTAACGTATTTGTTCTCACCCACTGTTTGCATATTTGTTACCCCCATTTTACTAGTTTTCCAATAAGTTTAAAGTTTAAAACTTTCGAATTCTAATTATCACCGAATACATCAGCACCCCTTGAGTTTTGTAAAACCACACTATACGGCCGGGAGCAACTCACTTTTTGTTGTAAGATGGACGTGTTTCTCGTTCCTTGGTTGGCCAAGAACGTGGTAACTGAGTCGTCGCTGTCCCCGTCTCCGTCGTCATCATCGTCATCGCTGTCCGACTGGAATTCGTCGTCGTCGTCTTCGAGGTCACCCGTCATCGCGGCCTGCAGGTCGTCGATGCGCTGCAGTGCCAACGCCAGGTCAGCCTTGACGGTGGTCACCTCCGACTCGGCCTGCTCAGCCCGCTTTTCCAGGGCCCGCTTCCGGTTCACGTCGGCCGAGTCTTTGGACTCCCTTTCAGCCATCGACTCGCGGGCCTCGCGCAACGATCGCTGCATCTTGCGCACCAGCTCCTGGGCCGCATTCTCCTTGCACTGGGCCGCCTCGCGCTCGTTCTCCAGCCTCTCGGTCATCTCCTTCAGCCGGGCAATCTGCACCTCCAACCGGGTCCTGGTAGTCAGCTCCAGCTGCAGCTTGGACTCCAACTCAGTGACGCGCAGCTGCAACCGCTTCAGGTTCAGCGAGCCCGCCGGGTCACCGTGCGTCTCCATGTTGTCCAGCCGGAAGGTGAGCTCGGCCAGGCGCTCCTGCAGGTTGGCACGGTCCGTCTCCAGCTCAGCGATGCGGCCCGCCTGTTCCTGCTGCACCGTCTGCTCCACGCTCAGCTGCTGCACTGTGCCCCGGTACTTCTTCAGCACCTCGGCCAGCTCTTCCTCGTTCTCGTCCAGCTGACTTTGCAGATGGTTCTTGTCGCGGGCCAGCGCCGATGCGCGCTCTTCCGCTGCCCGCCTGGCCACCTGCACCTCGTCCAGGGAGGCCGTCACCTCCGCCAAATCCGTCTCGACCATCGTCCTGGCCTTGACCGCCGAGTCCCTGGCGCTCTCCGCATCCTCCAGCTGGTTCCGCAACTGTCGCATGGCTATGCGGTTCGCCTGGCTGTCGGTCCGTTGCTCCTGCACCGTCTGCGCATCCCGCAGCAGCGCCTTGAGCTTCTTTATGTCCCTCCGTAGCCGGGCGATGGACTCTTGGTCGTTCATACTCCGGCATCGTTCCCTGTCCTCCGAGTCCACCAGCCGTCTCTCTAGATCATGGCGCTCCCGGATCAGTGCTGTCCTCTCCTCGTGCTCGTTTTCCACCTCGCATTCCAGTGCCTTGATTTTCTTCGCCGCAGAGCACCGGGTTTCCTCGTTTTCTTGTTCGCGCTGAGCCAATTCTCGTCGGTGTTCTTTCCGTTCTTGCTCTAGTCCCATCTCCAGCCGCGTTTTCACCTGTTCCAATAACTGCACCTGCCCAGCCAGATCATCCAGCTCTTCCTCTTGGTCTTTGAGCTTACTCTCCAGTTGGTGTTTTGACCGCTTCAACGCAGCCACTTCTTCCTCGGTGTTACCGCTGAAAGTTAACTCTTGCAATTCGCGATTCAAACCGATGACTTTCTGTTCCTTGAGCTCTAACTCCAATTTGATACTCTGAAATCAAAAGCGACATATTTTTTCATTCAATTTTAATCTTAGTGCATGATAATTTCAGGAAATACTTACGCTAAGCGTTTGTTCCATTGTAAACTTATCCGACATCGCCATATCTTTTTCTCTGGTGATTTTTTCTCTTTGAGCTTTTTCCTTCTTTAAATCCTCTTGTAATGAATGCAACTCTGTATCGAATCTGAAATAAAAATGTATAGGGATAATGAATTTTTAATTTTTTTTTTCACGAATACTGAACATGTTATTTATTAATAATCAATATAACTTTATCCACTTTTTAAGTGAAACGCTATATCATTACATCATTATCAACAATATGTTTCACATAATACAATCAAGTAATTTTATTTTTGTCTTATTCTCATTTGGCAACTAAAACATAATGATTTTTTATGATAAGCTAGATTGCATAAAACGTTTGTTGCTCTATGCATTATTACAACACCATATAATGACTCTATATTATTATTTTTGAATTTCTATTCACTTACGATCACGTCATGACTATGTAGTGACTATGTACTTATATACGTTTACCAATTAAGAGTGAAAAGTACATATTTTATACTCACTTCTTTTGTTTCTTTTCGAGTAGGTTATTTCTTGAGTTACTTTCTTCCAACATAAGTTTAAGGTCATTCGATTCAGAATTTAATTTATTAACTTTTCGTTTCCATTGAGCAACTATTTGACGTTGTTCTTCTACGTCCTCATAAACACTAGCCATCTGGAAAATGATGTTAAATGTATTATTAATAATAATACAAAAAAAAATATTATAATTAATTAAAATTTGAAATAAGTAATTAGTACTCACTTTCTTTTCAAGCTGTTTTTTCATTGCTAATAATTGTTCCATGTCATCATTATGTTGTTGCTGCAAACGTTTCTTAGCGTACTCTAACTCACGACAAACTCGTTCGTATCTTCGTCTATAATACTGGTCACCTTTATCGCTATTCGCCACAGCGCTGTCGTCGTCACTCATGGTCCCAGCTACAGAAGACGAAGAAGACATCAACGAAGGATCGGTAGATCTCATACACAGCAGCTGCATTTCTAACTGTTCGTTCGTCTCGGTCAATCGAGTTTTAACCACTTGTGTCTCTTGTAGCTCTTTTTCGAGGCGCTGACGTTCGGCCGATTCAAACTGCAGCCGCTCAGACACCATAGATACAGTGGAATGCTCCTCGGCCAAGTCAGCAGTGGTTTCGGCCAACTGAAAGCAGCATAAGAAAAACAGGTAAACATTTTAAAAACACTTACCACGAGATAAAAATAGAAGACGACGAGGACTGCAATAAACCTTATTTTCGTGGAGGAGTTCGAGAAGTTTCGCGTTAAACTCCGATGGTCTGTGATCGGCTGCGGAGTGACAAGATCGGTATGATAACGGCGACACAGAACGCGAAACCGATCGCGACGGCGTTACGCCGCCGTACCGTCTTCTCATCAACGCCGGAGTGAACATTGTTGTTACGGGAATGTATGAGAACGTTATGAGCAATGTTTGGGGAAGTGTCAGTCAGTTGAATGAAATAGGAGTTAGGCTATTGTTGATACTCAGTCTCGTCTTAAAATATCGGTCGCATAAAAATAGACCGGCCCCGGGAGAGGAAATTAAATGCATTTGGCCACGAGCCAGTTATCAAACAGCAAATACTCGAATGCGAAAAAAAAATACATCGTCGAAAAGTTTGAAGAATTTTTTACTTACTCTCTGTTCAAGTCTGTCATTGTCCATTTTCAACTGCGACCGTTCCTGTTCCAACTTATCAACTCTATTCCTCAATTGTTCCAGTTCGTCCTGTAAAAACGCAAAACAATTCCGATTATTCACAATAAATCGCTTTTCGTTGAATTTCATCTTTCCAGTCGCGCGATACTCACCGATTTCTGCTTGAGTTCGTATTCAGTCCTGTGTACATTTAACAACGGTGTGATTCTGACCAACAGTCGCCACCACGGCCAATCTCGGACGACCATAAACTTTTTGACATTCCGCTGTATGCATCGTATCGCTATGTCGTTCACTTTGAGCTTAGCGTAATCTTTTCGGGCGAGATATCCGCGGCAACGGGCTTGAAGCAGCGTAAATATGTCGGTTAGCCTTTCATCTCTTTGCGATTCGAGAGTTTGTAAGACGGTAGCACGGAAAAATATCTGATAAAAATACAATAAAGGAGGGCTATATTAAAATACGATGATAGCATGTTTTTCGGTTTTTGTACTTATATTAAACTTAATACACGGAACATAAGAAACAATACGTTGCATTATCGTCTGTCCCGCAGTATAAGAATAATATTTTATTGTACGTTGAATGCATTAAATTTGTCTCGAGAAGAGAATTTAGGTGATGTTATTGTGAAACAGAAACGATTAAAGTGATGGTAAAAGTACAACGATACCTAACTAATAACAATAACAATACATAGAACGTTCAGTATGCAATTATCTATATACAACTGTAACTGTATACTAAATGTGACACGCGCGGCCACGACCACTCCTTCAACTTTAGCGATCGGTCGTGGGAAATTAACCCTAAATCAAAAGTGAAAATAATGCACGACGCGTGGGATTGAAACAATACCGAATTGCAGGTAGGTATACGTCAAAGTCGCGGACACTAATATAATAATCATTGTCTAGAGCAGCGGTTCCCAAAGTATGTTCCGTAAGATATATAAGTGAATATATTAAGAACTTCTTTCTATATTATTTCATTTGGAAAGAAAAACAAAACTATATCTTAGATACGAGTGTATGTACGCTATTGCTATGCTATAGAAGGAACGTACTCGTATGTAGAAGAAAATCCCACGTGTTATTATTTTGGGCTAAAGAAGTCTGTCAACACTGACAGTATTAAATTAAAAAGTTATCGTAAAGGTTTGGGAACCGCTGGTCTAGAGTGATCACACGCATCCATAGCGCAGTGGCGTGGCGAAGGTGTTCTCAGTATACGCCTATGTGTCATGGTAGAAATTTGATATAGTTTGTTTGGTATAATAATAATAAATTGTTTCGAAAAATAATTGACATATGCATTAACATTCTAAAAATCCCAAAGACACGCATTTACAAGCATAAAAACCATAAAAATCATAAAAAATACATGCATAAAAATCATGTGCAACCATATAATATTTCATATGGAAGGGGGAGTTATCTTTATATATATATATATGCGTAATGTTGTTAGTGCATCATCAACGTTCGCCACGCCACACTGCATGCGTAGGCCGTGTTATTATCCTTTAACGGAGGAGATAAACGTAACCACGTCATGGTCGATTCGTAAACCGGATAATGAGGCACCTCACTGGTCACTACGATAACATAATTATGTCACTACCGCGATGTATGATATAAAGTAGAACGATCTGGGAATGCGGACAAGTCGTCATCCGTTCTGCAGTATATTAATTGTTGAGAGTGTACCGGAAACGATTCAAATTACCCCAATACAGCATGTAGGTAAAAATCGACGAAAAACATTGACTCCTATAGTTCAATATGTGAACATAAGTGTACACGGTCCAAGAGAAAATCCCGTAAGAGATTGTGTTCATGTGAAACATGCGCACTTTACGTATCAACCAAAACACTATAATCAGGAGACTTTCTAACATACGAATTGTGAATTATTATAATAAATTAATAATTCATATTTATGATGACAAACAAAATACCCGCGCTATGATATTATATATTATTATTTTGATAAAACTATAAATTGGTTATGTCTTATCACTGGGGCCGGATCATGCTAAAATGTTGTCCAGAACGTTTTTTTTTTTTTATATATATACGACTCACGATGTTGGATCATTATTTTAGTTAATAGAAAAATATACCTAATAAAACATATTAATGTGTTTTTACATACAAAACATAGAATTTTAATATTATCTTATCTCGCTTTCTAATGAGTACAATCATTTCGAAGATAGCAAAATAATGAGTTATTAGTTATTAGGTTTTTTAATTTTCAACCAAAACACGCACACGTTTAATTAAACTACGAATATTTGTAATCCTATAAACGTGTCATATAAAAATAAAAACAGAATTTGATTATTTTGGATTTTCAAAATTTCACGAGTTCTAGAAATAGTACTACATAATACATGAGACACCATGGTTAGTATAACTAATTGTTTTGATGATTAATAATATGTTATTAAAATAACAAAACGCCAAAACCGTGTATTATTGATGTTTGCTTAGATGATTACACGCTTTGAACAGAATTCATTAACCGCCTGTTTTGTTCGTCGTCTATGATACGTACAATAGTCATAGCGGTTACTATAATACTTTGTTAATTGCATGGCTATTATATGCAAAGATATATTTTTCTTTTTGCCAACACACCCAGAAGCGTAATATTTTCTTCGTTATGCGATGTTTTACGGATAATAAAATCATTTAACTATCTAGGTACTGGTATATTGTACGACTACCACATTTTACACAGCGCGGCGGCGACCGATATTTTTACGGCGATATTTCCGTGTTTTTGTATACCATTTCAAACATTTCAATTAGTATACGCAAAAAGTTCAATATTCGAATTGGTCTGTATAAAATGCCAACACAATGTTGTTAGGTAGCGATTATAATTATGTTATACCAAGTAGAAACCAAGAGTTTTTTACTTGGTCGTATATGATTTTCTTAAATTATCATACAAAAAAATAAATAAATAATATAATATATATGAGGACCACCTTAAATTGTATAATATACAGATTACAGATACACAAACAAGCCAATGATAAGTATATATAATCGTAACGAAGGACATTAAACGTTTCTTTAACATTTATTTTTACAATCAATAATGGCAACATGGTATTAATTATATGGAATATATATACGAATTTATCACAACAAATTAATGCATTTAGTATTATAATTATATATTATATTGTTATTTGTTTATGATAAAAGTTCGTGTTTACTTCGATGAAATCGTTGTTGTTGCTCTAAAACACTCTTGCGTAGAAAAATAAATACAAGCCTATTGCATATACGTATACGTGTAAACATTTACATTTGTTTAGGATTATAAAAAGAAAAAGAAAGATAATTATCATATTCAACAAAAATAATTCTAACCACAATAATGACGGACACTAGTCTGTTACGCAATAAAGTTGTAGGCCGCAAATATTATTATTATTATTATTATTATTATTATTATTATTATTATTATTATTATTATTATTATTATTATTATTATTATTATTATTATTATTATTATTATTATTATTATTATTATTATTATTATTATTATTATATTATTATTAGTCGCTCTGCCAGTGCACATTTAATGCTGGCCCGAAGCCTATATATAAAATAAAACAGACGCGTAATTTATCAATGTTGAAGAATATGAATATCCTAGTCCCATACACGTAAACATATATATATTTATATATAAGTCTATAATGGTTATTATATTAACGAGTTTTTAAGTGGAATTGATGAAGTTTTTTTTTTTATTAATTTATTATTGTATTCCCTTGTGTTTTTTTGATAGTAAATGTTACAACGTATGTATGTTCAATTCACTGTCGAAACAATATTTTACCACCGATGAAGAAACTAATCTCGACACAAAAGAAAATCAACCCAACTCCGAAATACTATGTGAAAAATATTCATACTACAACTCCAAGATCTCATAATAAATGTATAAAATAAGTAAAACAAAACTAATTACAACAATTAAGATGAGTGCTGAGTGATGATCACAACGAAGCATAAGAAAAACCTCTTATTAGGCGCATATATATAATAAATTCACTCGTTTATTAATTTCATCTCAAACGAAGATAAAACCCAGTCGAAAGTTCTATTTCCAGATAATTAACAATGATACTAAAAATGTATACGGTATACCTTCGAAATATCTACATTATATAATATATATAATCTTAGCTACATATACGCTACACTACGCGTTCGTAGTTTAAAAAAACGCTCCCGGAAGATATATATTCCGAGAAAGTATAAAATCGTACTATTGTATTATATTATTCGATAACATACGAGAGGTAGTGATGATAACAATAGTAATATATAAAAGGGATTATAAGCCTCATTCGGACGATATAATGATGCACTTTAACGAACGCTTTCGGCCCAAACGTTTGTGCATCGCAACGAAATACAGAAAAAACCTATGCAGCTGAATAATCGTCTGACACCATTTTTTTTTTTTTTTTGTTCCGTTTTACACAACACATATGCGAGCGCCGTTATACTACATACACACACACACATTAGATTATTGCATACAAATACAATAAATATGTATATATATATATATATATATATATATATATTTAATACATATTGTATTTTATGTTTTCATGATACGAGCTGTGAATAAATTATAATAACGAGTACCGTCTCTTATTCCATCTTCTACACGTCTTTTAACCTACCCGCAAACCAGTTTTTTTATTTTTTGCCCGGATTAATCCCGTCAATGGTCTCTTATAACGGGAAATCGCATATTTGTTCTGGCACGCGAATCGTCGATACGTGAAAACCAATTGCATGTACCTACATACAGAACAAATAATGCTTAAACTATAAATCGGCGTTTCATGACGAATAATAAACAATGTTACATCGACGTCGCGCGTCGGCACGAAGAGCCCCCCCCCCCCCCGAAAAAACGCATGCGATGGTTCCGAAGTGCCGTCACTTGGCTCCCACGCAACATCAACGTACATCATCGACCCGCGAATGCAAAAACTCTCGTACAAGTCATCGTAGTATGTTCGTATCAACGCGATTAAATATATTTATTATATATACCTACTAAAATCCAGTGATTCTAAAACTGTGCTACGCAGAGCCCAGGCGCGCACCCAGGATTTTTGTTTGGGGGGGGGGGGCTTAAACATTTTCCTATTTTCTTTACACACAAGTAAATTATTACCACAAATTATAAATGGTAATTTTTTTACTATTATTATTATATGTTTAATTAATCCTCATTGTAGTACTATATTTATGAAAATATGCTATAATAATATATAATTTAGTGAAAAATATATTTTTGGAGAGGGGAGGCTTCAGCCCCAAAGTCCCCCCTTGGGTGCGCCACTGGCGAATATTAACCAGGGTTATTAATATTTATTACATGGACTTCGCGGACGGACACACGTATGAACTAGATCGAATTCAGTTAAATGGACATAGATTGCTGCTGTACCTAACATAACGATTTCATTTGGACCGCCTGAAAAAAACTAATTTGAGTTAGTATAATGTTGATAAAACCATAATAAGTCCATACAGAAATGAATAGTTTGATTAAGCACTATATAGTAAATTATCGATATTTTGATTTTTACGAGTTGATGTACAGACGCTCCAGGTTTTTGCGACTCCATGAACAAAAAAATAAAAGTTTGAGAACCGCTGTTATATCTATTGTACACTTATCTACTATTACATGATAACAATAATATTTTAATTCCCGCGCAGCAGCACCAATGATATAATAATCAACGTGTCGACGGTTGTTCGACGAATGGTAAAAATCCACTCGAAACCTACAGTTTCCGTGAATATGATGGGTAACGACGATGTAATAATCTTATATTATATAATAATATAGAAACCGTCGACAACGAAATGAGTCTGATGCGAGATCCTAAGCAGTGCCATGAGGTTTACTTTTCTTCCAGCAACGAAGGGTATAGATATTCGAAAAAGTACGTGAACCACATGCAGAGTATAATCATGTATACAATGTAAACTAAGCTTTTCGTGGCCTGCACTTCTCCAGTACTATAGTCCAACGTACAAAAGGACTCTATAGTCTATAAGTAATTTCTAAACCATATTTATACGCGCACGTTTAGTTTGCCGATATTCTGCAGAAAACGTTATTGTAACTGTACATAGTATATAGTAGATATTATACATAAAATAAATCGACACGATTAGTAAAATATATCTTATCATTTTTGATTTTTGTCACAGTTTACACTACATATCATAACTTATAGAAATAATAATTTAGGTGCAATTTATACGTACGACCGAAATAAATGATTATAGAAAATTTTTGCAGCGAAAGACATATAAGTAATTAATAGTTAATTCGGCGAAAGTTCATTCTTTTTCTATCTATATCGTTATCGATTGGTTCAACCTTGTATACATACAAGGTTGAATCGTGTACAAAATCGTACACAAAATCGTGTACATACTACAGTATGTACACGATTTTGACCAGAAAGAGTGCTTCGATATAAACAAATCCATGACTTTTCAAAATAAAATAAGTCTCGTCTAGCTAACCTTTGGTAAGGTAATTTTTTGAGTTTCTCAATAATTTAACGAATAATAATGGAAAAAAACGGGGTAAAAGTTGCAAAAAATGTTAATCAAGATACGGGTTTCGAATTCGGTATTTGTTATTAAATAATTATGTTATGAAAACAAAATATTCGTCAAATAATACATTGACCCACGGACGACTTTTCGTCGAAATGTCCGGAAACGAATTCGTCTTCGGGGTAAGCTTTATTCAACGGGAGTGATCTCGGAAGCGTTATTGTTGTTGTTGCTAAACGAACAAAAAGACCATAAGTTAGAGACCGTCACACGGACTTGGTACCGGTAGAATAATTATTATAATATCGTGACGTAAGTATATAATATTTGATCAAGTGCAGATGAAAACGTCAAAATGTAAACAAAAACGCAGAAACATTTTCGACAGCAAACTCGCGCACGTCAACCAGAATGATTTGATTACTGTGCGCGTATAGTACATTTTGTACACATACGCTATCACGGGAAAAAATAACTTGAAAAAAACACAATCGGAGTTGTCGTCGAAACGCGCGCAAGCCATTGGCAGGAGACACTCCAAATATGTTCTCGTCCCGGCGCGCGTTCATGTCACCCGACCGGCCGGATGGGACCGCGTAGTATACCCAGTGGCACACAGAGTATTTTTGAAACGTGTTGTGAATTCGATTCCACTTGTCCAAAATGTATCTTATACCCAGAATGATACTTATATCATATGTTAGAACATTGATCAATGATATTACGTACTAACTATAGGTAGTATAAGTTATGGAAATCGGACTGTTTCTTTATTCTCATATAGTTTTGTCTTTTTAACTTCAAACTGTATAAAACTATTTTTGTGGACAATATTTAACCGCCCACCCCAATCAGATGGGGTCGCGACTGCGACATCATGATACATGAGATGTGCGCCACCTGTGTGTACCATAACATAATATACCTTGTTGCCGGTGTAGAAGCAGTCCTCGACCGTCTCCACGCTGTTCGGTTCGGTGGACGAACACTCGGGTATCGGCGACAGGCATCCTCCGGCCGCGGTCGCGTTCAGGGCCTGCGCGGGCATCGCTGCGTCATTTCCTCCGAAACGACGGCGAACCGCTGCGGCCTCGACCACGCCATCGTCGTCGTCGTCGTCTTGGTTTGGCTTTGCACGCGTCAAAGCGGGACAAGACGATGACGAGACGAACGTCACGAACCGTTCAAGTCGGTCTTCCGTGGCGGACGCGTGACCGTCGTCCGCATAACACCCGTCCGAAGACGACGACGACGACGACGACGACGACGACGAGAGTGCCGCTTCGAAGCCGTCATGTTGGGACGCGCCGAACACCCACGAGTACGGCACAGCGGTCGCGATGGACGTCGTGTCGTCGTCGGTCGCGGCCACGGTCGTCTCTTCCACCGACTCGTATCCCGAGCTATGCGGCGACCCGGGCTTATCCACCTCGTCCGTCACTGCGGCCGCGGTGATAGCGGTCGGTCCGCCGAGGCACACGGACTTTTCCGAGTCGGAACTGCTGCCGCAGTCGGAAGACACCGCGCTGTCTGCACCGCCACCGGCCGGAAGTCGGCCGGAAACAAACGACGAGGCGGTGGCGACGCGACGCCGGTGCAGCTCACCCAGCAGTTTTTCCTGTCTTCTCTTTATCTCGTATTTGACGACTGGCGGCGGCAGTGGCGGCAACGGCGGCCGCGGCAATGCGCTACGACCCGGCGACGAGTGAGGCGGCTGTTTCTGCTGCGGTTTCGGTATCCGAGTGGCGGTGATGCGCTGTGGAGGTAGCGGCGGCGGCGGCGGCGGTGACTGGAATTTCTCCGATATCTTGGACACGGTCCCTTTGGCCACGACGGGCGCGGCGACGGCGCACGGTGAACGGGACGTCGCGGACGATCGGGACCGGCCGGAGCCGTTGGAACGGCCGAGCAAAGCCCTTTTGGTCTCGCGCACGCGGGACCCTGCGGTAGCGCCGTGGTCGGCGGCTGCAGCGGGCGGCGGCATGATCGCACACACCAACAACAACGGGACGATGCGGTCCAGCAGCAGCGACGGGCCCAGCCGCGTCGACAGCACGGACACCACTAACAGCGAGGAACAGCAGCAGCAGCAAAAACACCACCACCACCACCGAGGCTGGGACGGCGCTAATGGCATATGAAGAACACTACGGTCGGGCACATCATGATGGTAACAACTATACGTACGCGTAACTAAATAATATTAGTGTGAAATCGCGGCGGATTCGACGCACGCGCGATTACAACGCGGCAACGTGGACAATCGACAACGCGGCCAACGCTGGCACATCCGGCGCGTCCGGATCAGTCGACATAACTGTCCGTGTGTCCGGCGGCCGCGGCCAATGTGTCTATGTAGTCGGCCGTCCACCGCCACCGCCGCCCGTTTCGATCCATTCACGGGGCGCTCGCGCTGCTCCGTATGTTATTATTGGAAACTGGTTTCGCGCCCGAACAACGACCTTCATACGCGTCGTGCGAGGTATAATGACCAATGCACCGTCCGAAGAGTATAATAATAATAATAACACTCACAAATCTATACACAGGGAATACGCGGTACACACGTATAATACACGCGTATGTATAGGCGACAATTGTCGTGCCAAAATAATGATGACGAAAAAAAATAATAGAAATAATAAACAATAATAACCGTCGCCGCGGTCAACAACACATGCGTGTGTGGAAAAATAAAATCGTAACATTCCTGTGTAACGCGAACACGACGTATATAGGTATGGAAGATATTATATAGGATACAGGGGTCTACGATAAACATACGTCGGTCTGTCATCCCTTTGGAACATGCCCCAGTGGCGAACAGGGATATTTAATGTTACCGGGAACTGAAATCAAAAGGACCTCCAAAAAATTATTCTATACATTTTTTATACCATAAATAATACAATCTAACATTTCAAATAATAAAATAGTTAAAATATATTTAACATAATAAACCAATGAACAAATTCAAAGTTATAGAGGTACACTATATTGTCCCAGGGAAATAGTAACAATATCATAAGTTTTTTTCAGTAGTAATAATGTTATTAAGAAAAATATAAATGTCTAATTTATATTATAAAAACAATTTATTTTTTTATTTTGTAAATAAGCAACACTTAATACCTACCAACAATTTTTGTTTTTTTTTTTTTAGAACTTTTTTATTTACACTGATTCAAGGGACATGTAACAAGTTAAAATTTATAAATATAAAAATGTATAAATGAAATTATATACTTTGCAATTGTATAAGGTGATGCTGCAGAAATCGGGGCCTTAGCATAAAATTCGAACTAGGGCCTACTGGAAAAATCCCGATTTCTTGATAAACCTTTCCGCCACTGGACTGGAGAGCCCATATTATTACCTCACGGTATACACAAATGATTGGATAATTCGAACTATATCCGAGCAAATACGTCGTTTACGTGAATAGTAATCACAATATTATGATGCGCCTCGAGCACGGAGCTAGACCGAAAGTGTATTATATGCATCGCGGTATTCTCATCATAGAGTATACACGTATAATATTATACACTGTTGGAAAGTAAATTGCCGAGGAATGCGTATTTTTATTTTTATTTTCTAGCGCGCACAACGCGCGAGAGCGCCCGCGGTAATAACAATAATAATGGACCGTAGAAGATGTCTATTAAAGCTCTCTTAACGGTCGGATTGAACGCCTCGCGCGGGCTGGCCGACCGATCGGCAAGACGAAGATTTCTCCCTTCTATACGTACAATCTACATAATATACCAGAGGCCAACACGATGACGACTTTAGTCGTCACGAATATTTTATTTTCCGTTTAAGCGGCTGGCACATATTTACGTTTGACCTAATTATTACGACTCAAACACGAATGGGTTGCATACGGCAGTGCGTATTATATATATATATATACGAAGCGAACACGCGTTTTTTCACGACGTACTTGTACATAAATCGTCCTTAAAATAATATTTACAAACCGATATATAACTGCACGTAGTACACGTATATAACCTATTAATATAATATTTTATGTGCACACGATTCGGTACGTATACGTAACACTTGTAGTATACGAGCGAACACGGAATCTTGTATGTATTTAATGATAATAACCCGTCTATTAATGAGAAGCGATGAAGGGAACGGTTGAAATTTATTAGCCATTTGTACTAGGACACGTGTATGTAGGTACTCTCACACAAGTGTAATTTGTTTCTTCTCTGATGTTTGGCCAAAAATATTTATTTTCGTTCTAACCAATCTTTACTAAAATTTTCACTCTAAATTGTATACGATAATATAACAACAGCAGCCATTATCATTTTTCTGGGCTTTTTATAACAATAAGATTCACAATTCAAATGAAAAATCACAAGACTCAGTTCGAATTGTGTTAACTCTTCTTGTTTGAAAATATTCGCAGAAAAAAAGTAATTGTACATCAAAAATATCCACTATTTTTTTTAAATTTTTTTCTATACTAAAAAAAAATTACAAAAAGCATAATGTATGTTTTTATTAAATTAATTGCAATAGTTTGAATGTCTTGAGGGAAGAAACCATCCAGTGAAGGTACTTCGACATCCTTTATATTTAAACTAAATAATTATACGTCCGGTTGTTACTCATAAACATATTTTAAAAAATACAGAACACGGATTACTGGTAGGTATTTACAGTGTTATAAAAAACAATTTCATTCAATGTAATTCACCTGAACACCTCGCGAATAGATGAAAAAGGCCGTAGACTGTGCTACTGCAGTCATTGTCTCTCATTTCAACAACATAGTACAATTCATTTAATTGTATTTTTAGTATGTAAAAACTTCTAAAGCATTTCACTTGAAAATTACTTAAAATCAATGTTTCTATTTATTGTGTATAAGTCTGATAAACAATAAAATACGTTTTTTTTTTTACTATTTATCATTTACCACATTTGACCACGAATCGCGAGTGTTAATAATCCATATGAAAATCACCTATGTATTTCAAACTATAGGTGTGTTCGGAAATCAGAATTGGCGCTGCCCTGACCGACTAGATTTGATTATTAGCTTATGGCGTGTAACACAGTTATAGTTATTGAACGGATATAAAACAATATGATGGGTGATGACAAATAATTATCCACACAGTAACGAAACTAGGAAGCCTAATGACGAAGCAGAAATATTTAATTATTTAAAAAAACTGCACGATTATAATATTCGAAAACAAAATCAATGTGGCGAAATATAAATTTTATAATGTAGGTAAATAAAATAAAGAAATTTAAAAGTTAATATTTCCTTACGAATTATTTTCTGTTATAATAGCCAACTGCCCATAAGAAATTATTATTTTTGTAAAATTCAAAAAAAAAATAGAAGTCCACCAAAGGATAACCGATATTGTAAATATTTATGTAACGAAAAATAAAAATACTGTCATTAATACCGTTTCTGTAAGTACCTAATAAGTATATTCTATGACTAGGATACCTATTTACGAACCACTAAAATTGCTTAATAAAGTATTGCTAGCTAGTAGCTTAAAGAAATTGAATAATAAAATTAACTTTACTGTAAACGAACCACAAATAGTAAATTATAGGTTATTTTTCAAGTTTGTACAAAATTTTAGAAAACGGAGGAGCTGTAACTAGTAAACCTATAATCTCGAAAATAAAATCTAATTCGACATATTTTGCAACAATTTACAAACTAATAATTCTAAAATTCAACCAAATATTGATTTCAACATCATTTCTTCAGTTCATAGTTATTTTGCAGCCCAACTTTTACCCATTAAATATTTTCTATTCTTTAAATATATTTACATAACATAATTAAAAACAATTTCTTTATTTTGCAGTAATAATACATAATTGCCTAAAGCTAAAATTCAAATCTTATAACTAATCATATCATTTGTTTTCATTCAGTAAGTTTATAAATTGTTTGCGAGTTTAAAACTTAATATTCAGGACTATATTTGGATTTTCTATCAAGTGTTGGTTGTTAAATAAAAAAAATAAACTTAATTCTTTAGTATCCTTATATCTTTAGCTACTACAATTATTTTCACTTTTTCATTCTATTCCGCTGCTCAGACGTGCATGACTTTGTGGTTATGTCATTTATTCATACATGATAGAGACAAGGTCATCGTCTCTTCTTTTTTATTGTATATAGATAGAAGAAAAGTTATTAATTTTCACTCAAAGCATTTTCAATGATTTTTCGTTCTTACATAACAAGAAATAAAATATATTAAAATAGTACTTCATTTTACATTATATAACTGTGATAAATTAAAAGAAAATATTATTATAATTGGTATACAAATGTAAATTAAATATACTTATTAAATCATTGTCTTAGACTATTAATAATTTAATTGAGACTTAAAAGCAAATATAGTTATGATTAAAAACAATACACGCATATAACCATATATACAGTATATATTTATGTATTTATTAAAATTAATTGACGGCTTTATTGGTGCTCCTGAGATTCTTTCCCTGATTAATTTCAAAGTACCAGCATTTAATACCCGCCATATATACCCTCCTTTGGTGCCTAGGTGTACCACAAACTATGCGGGTAATCAACCTATGATTAGAATGATGGATACAGCTAATAAGGACCCATCACACTTGTCATATTTTTTTATACATTTTATGTTTTATTAATATAAAAAATATATTTTTGTAATTTTTGTAATAATTACACAATATTGTTATATGTTTTCAATGTTTATTAAAAATTGGGCTCCAGCCCGTACTGAATTAAAATAAAATAATCGTAAAGGCACACTCTGATCAGTTTTCAAAGAGCCCGAAATCGACTATCATTCCGTAACACGTAATACTAAAATACCAATATTCAATATCGTGATGAAATTTAATTTTTTTTCTACCATAAAATACCTGTTATAAAAAAAAAAAACCATATCAAATGTTTTTCTGACGCAGCATATAATCAAGAGTAAAAATTTAAAAGACTTGAGCAAAATAAGTAAATATATATATATATAGAAAGTAAATATTTCTTTTCATATTTTTATTGTAATTTTCATGCTAAAATCTATCAAGAATATTATTCAAGTGTTCAAGTTCGGTACTTAACACTCATCAGTCATCACTCATGAGCACGTTTATTTCCATGTAGCACTTAATACAGGATATACCTACCTATAATTAGTTTAAGTAAAAACGAAAACGTCCAAAATATATTATTTATTAATATAAACATTAAAAGTTAAAACGTTAGAGCTAGACTCTTTTTTTTTTGTATAAAAGCCAATAAGTTTCTATCAATCATTTCAAATATTATCCTAAAATCGTACATGTAACTATATATATATTTGTGAGAGTGTGTGTATGTGAGTATCTGTGTTCATATTAAATTTAAAATTAAATTTGAAACTGTAGCACGGACTATATTTTCTCCCATTATATTTTAAGTTTAATACAGGCTCACTCTTAGTGAAACATGGGAACATCGAATACCATTATTGAACATAAACAATGTATCAACATTGTATTATATATGTAGTGCAATAGTGCATCATTATGTTGTGGGATCGTACATATCTGTACATAATAGCTTAGCAGTTTTATATTGAACGTTCGTTTAAAACGGTACAACATGTACGTAGTATAGTATACTAATTTTAATTTATTTATGTCAAGTAGGGTATAATCATGATATGTGCATAGAGTGTGTAACGCGTAAAGAATGTTCCACATAACAGTGTGTCTATTTGCATGTTAGTTACACGGCAATTGTAACATGTTAACATTAATGGACAATCAATACAAAATTCACATTTATTTATTTAAAGATTTAACAAATCCTAATAATATCATCGTCATTAAAATCAAATTGCATGTTAATACATTAAGACTAAAATTCGGGCTACAACATATAAATCAGTAAAATCTACCGTAAAGAGACGATTTAAATAATAAAATAACGACTTTAATAAGGGTTATTAGGTTAGAAAAAAATTAAGTCAAAAAAATTTAATTCAATCAAAGATTAAGAATAAAATCAATGTACCTACTTAGTTATTTAATTATTACGTGAAATGTAAAGTTAACATCACGAATTTAAACGCATAATTATTATATAGTTTACAGTTAATTATGTCAGATAGTTATCATTAAGTAAAACGGAGATTTATAATTAACTCTAAATAAATACATAGTAAAAACACTGAAAACCAAATAGTTTGCTAGTACATCTTCGTTTCTAAAGAGGAATTGTTTAAAACTACATTATGAGTAAAAATATAAAAAAGTAATAAAATGCAATAATAATGGGACTAAAAATAAAATACTATTAAATTATCGTTTAAATGTTGTTCCCAACAATATAACTATAATAAAATAAGATATTTATTCAATCATATTGAATGCTTTTAAATGCATTTTTCTTATCACACATTAAAAACAGACTATTTATTTCGTATTTAAATTTTATGAGTATAATTAATAACAACGATGAGTAATAGATGCAATAAAAATAACTGCAAACGAAGCAATATAAAATAGAATTGAACAAACTTAATAAAGTTTACAATTAAACAACCAAATTTAAATACTTTTTATTATTATTTATATACTAATAAGTATTATATATAACTGTATTACATAAATTTATTTTGAAAACATTTGCCCTAAACTTTTAACAGTTAGTCGACCGTTTTTATTAATGCTTAAGAGCCAAAAACAAAAACGTGATCATTTTTCATAATAGGTACTGATATTACATACATATCAATATGTTGGGGAATAACTGCTTTTCAAAATAGGTTTAAATTTTAAAAACTAACATTTAAACGTATACAAAATCATTTTTCGAAGTTTGAACGAACTTTTTTATTAATTTTTTTTTTTTATTTTATACATAAAAATACCTAATTAATATTTTAATAATTCAATAATGGTTGAAAAACAAAGGATTTTATTGATGACCATTTTAGAAATAAATCAATATAAATTATTTTACAATACCCTTAGCTCTTATGTAACTAAATATAGAATTTTCTATAATTTATTAATAATCCTTAGACCTTTTTATGTACCAATTTTATGACACTATTTAACTTTTTACCAATTTTTTTTCACAAAATTGTTTCAAATACTTCTGGAGTGTCACCACGACACCCGAATTTTCATTATTTTTTATCTGAGGAGAGGTAGAAGGGGTGTATTGTATTTAAAGGCTATGGTTTTACAATTTTTGTTATTATCAAAAAACTTTTGCCTTTTGCTAGTATAACTCCCTGGAAGATTTTTGGTGATGTTTTTTTAACCAATTTTGGCAAGGAGAAAGGAGAAGAGGGAGGTTTATTATATTTAGATGTTCTACACATAATGCAGGTAAATTTTCTAAATCACTCTTACAAATTAGTAGTGGAACTGCAAATGATAATGATAAATACATCACAATTGTAAACAAATTAGTGAATAAATCAATGAAATTCATTGGAATAAATTGTACAAAATGTGTACCTAAATATTAAAAATTTAAAAAATCAAAATAGTGGATGGTTATGCAAACACGCAATTTTAACAACAACAAATAATTGATGAAATAAACTCACAAATAATTAGTGAATTTAAAACAATGAAAATGGATTACTTTTCTATCGATACAGTAGTTGACAGTGAAGAATCGGTACATTAACCACAGAGTTTTTAAATTTAGAAATACCATCTGATATGCCTCCACATAAAATATCAATTAAGGTTGAAATTTCAATCATATTATAAAGAAATTTAAATTCTTCTAGATTATGTAATGGGACTTCGACTCTGTGTCACGTCTCCTACAAAAATGTAATTGAAGCTAAAATTTTGACAAGATGTGCTAAGGAAGAAAAAAAATATTTTTACTAAAAATTCCATTACACCCCAACTTTTCAATTCAATTTAGAAGAGTTCAGTTTCTAATAAATGTTTGTTTTAAAATGACAATAAATAAAACACAATGTTAAACATTAGCCTATTGTGGAGAAGATTTGAAAGATACCAATATGTTTCTCACATGGACAATTTTATAAAGCATTTTCTAGGGTTGGAAGATCTGACCATTAATACGTTTATGCACTACAAAATAAAACTCTGAATGAAGTATATCAAAAGACTTTGAATCAAGTTGTAAATATCATAAATTGAGTTAAACTATAAAAATTATAATATATTACATGGTTATTTTTTATAATGTAGTAATATATGATCCGTTAAAACCAATAACAGGAATAAAAGATGTTATAAGGGTAAATATGAAAAAAAAAATACCCCTAGCCGGAACCACTGAACCTATGGGTAAGAAATCTAATCAGAAGGAAATTAAGGCTAACCAACCATGGCTAGACTCTAAAAAATGTAAAATGTATGGTAATTTCCATTGAAAAATATGCTTCTGATATTTAGTTAGTAATTTATAATAGTCTCATTTGTACCACAAAAAATGTAAACCGTTGAAAAATATAATCACCTATCTCAAGACAAAACTTAACAATATTTGAATAATATGAATTTTAAAATGTAATTTTGCAGTTTTCTGTATAATTTAATAAAAGTTGAACATAGAAGTCTTCAGCCCTAATCATAATAAAACATTATTGAACACAGAAAAAATTATTTGTGATTCCTTTAAAAACGTTCGTTATTAAATTTTAAAACTATTTATTAGTTTTACTGTTTCAAGTTAGTTAATTTACCATCCTAAAAATGATCAAATTCACAGTTGTATACTTAATTCATTAATTAAACCATTTTCTAATTTTTAATTTTTAATTACAATAGTTACAATTATTTGAAATTCAGTACATTTATAGAATATAATATGAACATTAAAAAAATTTAAGCAATTATCTTAATACTCTATTTTAATACTCAATGTTACACAGTAATAATTATTTTTAAATACGCATGTTCAAATTATATCCAAAAAGCTGGCCATAAACAATTAAATATGACTATCTTTTCATATTCCACATTTGTTAAATAATTATTTATTTTTTAAATATTCAAAATACTATACATTATTTCACATATTTATATACACTTTAAACATCACACTTTTAAAAAAGTAACAAATTACATTAAAAGTTCATAACCAAAATTATGTAAAACTCTTTATAGAACTCGACATTTATTCCTAATCTTTTGGTAATATAGTAGTATAATGATTCTAATTTTAAAAAATCTTGTTTTTATCCATTTATATATTTAATAATCTCAATACTTTTTTAATTATGAAGAAATTTGAACCTTCTTACCTGATTAATTCCAATTTTATACAATGACTCATCCAAATCAGCTTTGCTCATAATCTCGGAAACACATTGACGATGATCTTTAATAGTGTTATTGGAATCCTCAGTTTTTAAATTACTAGGTAAAAATACTGCAAACTTCCGAATAAACTCAGCAATATACATAGAAACTGGGTAGCCTTGTTTATAAAAACGAATAGTTGGTAAAATATCTGAGCCCCGCATCTAAAAGAAGAAAAAAAGTTATGAATTTAAAATAAAACTATAATTTTATAATACCTTAAAACTATTAACTAAAACTAAATAATGTAAATTACTTGTTGTCTCAAAAGTGAAACATTAACAGGTTCTGTGTTAGATTTATTAGAATTAGGACTTAATGTAATTGCTTGTAGTTTATACATAGAATTAAAAACTCTTGTAGCAGCAACATCAGTACGGTTTGTAAAACCAGCTTCATGCTGTACAATAAAACAATGAATAAAATGCTGTCCAGTCCTCCGTAGGGTTTCAACTAGCCCATCCTAAAAAAGTAAATCACCATTTAATATTAGATAAATTAAATTTTAGGTCATAATGAAATGCTAAACTAAAACAATACTAACCACTGCAAACCGTATTTGAACACATGTTAATTTCCTTTTCAATGTAGCTGCTGTACTGAGACTACCAAATGTAGCTCGTCGAATACTAGACATACGTCTTAATGACTGGGTACCATCTACAATAGCCAACGTACTTGTTAGACCAGCACCACGATTTTTGGAGAATACAGTTGAAATATCAATACTGTATGAAAAAAAAAAACAAGTTAACTTATATCATTCAAACAAAACAGTATTGAAATTTATAATGGTTTCACAAACTTCGATGAATCATGAAGAAGTGATATAGCTGTTTTTGACATACAATCACGGCACATGTCTGTCCATCCATTTATGCTGTACGTCATTGGCATGGTTTCCCGAAAATGAACCAAAGTAAATTCATCTGGCTTATTACCTTTCTTTAGAATGTTTGAAAATGCTAATAGTAATAATAAAAAATTAATGTAAATTAACAAGTCATTAGACATTTGAATGACAACCAACAACAACTTACATTTATCATTGTATAAATTTTGAATTTTTTCGATTAGATCATGATCAGTTAGATTTGTGTCACCAGCAGTATCATCTAGAATTCTCAATAAGCCAGGGCTTTGTTCAGGTTTTAAATCTAACATTGATGGACTACGACCAAAACCAACAGCTGCTTTAGCTCCGATAAATAATTTTAACATGTGATCTTCAGCACAGAATTCAGCTTCATAACTAGCAGCTGTCTCTACCTTTTCGATCTTATACTTTTCCAATGGAGCAACAATAGCATGGTTATGATAACTTGATAATAATCGCTCGTGAAGATAGTTTGTCCAGAAATCAAACATGTTTAATGTTGACTTTGGTTTCACAGTATATCCAGGATAGTCTGGAATTAATATAGAACAAAGAGAATGGATGGATGGAGATAGTTTACTAAAAAACAAATAATAATAACAATAAGTAAGGATAATAAATATTACTCTATGATTAATATTAATGTATAAAAATATATCTACCGATTGATAATAGATGCAACTAGATTGAATGTTTCTGTATAAAGTCCAATAACCATAGAATTTAGTTGTTCACCAATATCACACTCATTAAACAACTCAACATCTGGAAATACTGAACTGAACAAATCGTCTGCATTTCCAGCGCCAAGACATTTTGCAGCTCGTTTAGCTGCATCAGAATTGCTCCACGTCCATTGTACTTTATCTTTAAATATACTATCTAAAAGTAAACAATGTAAATATATTTATCATGTTAAATGCACCAAAATGTTGTATTTACCCTTTTTTACTATTTTAGTATGGCCAAGGTGTATAATAGCAGCTAATACAGAATAAATTGCTTTCAGCTCAGTATTGGAAAATCCAAGAATCATCATAGCAGACTGAAGATTAGTAAACTCTACAATTGCTTGACCCTTATCAACTCCCTAAAAAAAAAAAAAAACAACAATTTGAAATCTTACAATTTATATTATATTTGCATTACAAAAAAAATGTATTATCCACCTTTAAATCATCATTGATTTGATCCAAATACAATTCCTTACGCAGTGCAGGGATATTTTCAATACCAGCTAGTAAATAGTAGAATATGTGAAAAGAAAATTCATTGAAAGGGTGATCAATGAGCCTCCATTTGTCATAAAAATGCATTTGTAAAGACATTGAAGCGATTTGTCCTCCTTGATCTAAATCAATGCTAAATAAATGTACAGATCTTGTTGAATTTGGATTATTGGCAGTAGCCGCATTTCCAAAAGCTTCTAATACTGTCCACATAGCTTCAATTTTTTCTAATGTGACAACCTAAAATTATAATTAGTAAATTACTTACATAAAAAATGAAAAAAGTTGTTTACAAGTACTTTATTAGGAGACACTGCTGTTTGTACAAGATATTGTATTAGATGTTTACATGTAGTTGATTTTCCACTAGATTGGCATCCCATAGGAATCAAAGACTGGTCACGACGTGAAGTTACAGCTGCCATATAGACAGACTGAGCCATAGCATAAACATGAGGGGGTGGTTGTTTATTAATTTTGTAAAGATTCTTTACCATGTGCATAACCTGTAACATATGAAGTCATATTTAAAATATTATCATAGCTCACATTTAATTTTGAGTATTAATGTTTACCTTATCAGTGTATAAATTCAAAGGAGATCCAGGATTAATCACTAACATTGTAGGTCCAGCATATGTGTGAATAAGATTTGAAGTATATCTGCTGCGTAATACATTTAAAATACTTGATTCATTTAAATAATTCAATTGTGATAAATCTTCGACCATTTGCATTTTTACTGGATTCATCTGAGATAAAAAAAAATTACTACAAAATCACTAATAATTTAAAACTCAAAAATCATAAACAAATGTTTATTATAGAAAAAATACAGAACATTTATAATGCTCATGTTGTATCCCAATATACGTATATAATTTATAATAAAAATTTATTTAGTTATATATACAATATAAATATATAATGTAATTATAATGTATTTATTGTGGTACTATGCATACAAATATAATAAAATATTTATAATTAATAACAATACGCATATTTTCATCAGACACTTGAAACTTCAATTTACCTTTTCTAGACTATCTTCATCCACGGTATATTCTTTACCTCCAAAAACTTTAACCAATACTTTCGTTGAACCATCTGAACTCGTTTTCCTAGTGTATTGTACAGGGGAGAATCCTTCATTGTGAACCAACCAATACGCATCAGAATCTGGTGAATTCAATTCGGCTGGGGAATCGTTGTATTCTGATTCCGATTTCGAATTCTATAAAAGAAATAAATGTGTTATTATTTGCTAATATAAAATATATGTTTACTTATTAAATAATTTTATATAATTCAGAGTAAATAAACTGATAAAACCACTTAGAATAAATACAATCTCCAATAATAAAGAGAAAGCGAAAGAAAGTATTGAGTGTATCAGGAGCCTATTAGGGATTTAGGGTATAATTGTGATTAAAAAATTAATATGAATGAAATGCTAGTATAATTTGCATATCTGTAAAAGTTACACGTATTTTCGTCTTTAATAATTCAACTTGGCTTTTTGTTAGACACGATAAAACTGTTTTAATCTAGATTTTAACTATATAATAACACATAAATTTGTTTCTTCATATTGATCTACGTATTATAAATAAATTTAAACCAAACCACATAATACAACAGTTAAACAATACAGTTTTGTACCATAAATGAACAAAATACATTAATTTAATAATAGAAGAAACACGTGAGATAATAATGAATAAGAAAAACAGTGTCAGTGTGTCTGGCCTTAATGGTCAATGACCGCAACCGCGGCTGTTCTAGAGATAAGAAAAATATTTTGCCTATAAAATTTCTAAAACGCTAAAATAACAATGTGATTTAAAAGAATTGCCAGAAAGCACTTTTCTTTAATTAGTTGAGTGAACGTTGTCTACATACTATACTCTTGTAATGAAACATAAAAATCCATGTCAAAATATTGTAACACATAATCGTTTTAGTCAGCAATTTACTGTAACAAAAAATAAACAGTAAAATCTAAGATGGATAAATCTTCCTAATCAGTAAAAAGTCAAAGGAAAAAAGTTGTTTTGTTGAACGGTTTATTTTTTAGTAGACTAATATAGTAGTTACTCAATGCTATAGGGTATATAGATATTTTTGACCCTGGACAAAATACAATTGCGAAAAAACAACAGGAGATTAAGATTAAATTACTGAGTTATAATATGAATTTACAATCTTTGTTTATATAACAATTTGAAATTTAAGTACAAATTATGTATACATAATGTGCAATAAAACTTAAATATAAGACAGTAAAAAACATCGTCTATTGAAATCATTAGCACTTTTAAGAATGTTATTGTTGTTGTAATTTTTTAACTCATATATTAATAAAACTATTAATATTATATATAATTCATGATAGTAATCGAATTCTAACATAAAAAGTCTTCGTAATTATTGTAGAACGTTACGAAATTCAAAATAAAAACTATACTCGAGCATAGCTACAATATTATAAATTAATATGTAAAATAATAATTTTCATACTGTATAGGTATAAAAACCTAAATTATAATAAATGTAATTGCACTATTATATCTATCAATTTCGATAATTTGATTACAATTAAAAGCTTAACAATGAATTTTACCACAAAATTAAAACTACTCATACATTATATCTATTATATTGATAATACGTAAATTAACCTTTAATCAAATTTGGAGAGTAAACATTTATTTTAAATGGTTTTACATATTATTACTACGATCTACAACAAAAAATAATATAAGATAAGACGGATAGTTTAAACTTTTTTTTTTGTGATAAATAAGTTTTGTATGACAATATGATATTAAAACTTAAATTGTATTGGGTATGAAGATCGTGGTTGAATGGTTTTTATCGCAATATATGTCTCCCGAAAAATTAAAATCAATGACCCATTAAATAAACAATAAAATTATGTAAAAAGCCAATATGAAAATGATTCGAATAATTAATACAAAAAATCAAGCATTAAACATTTTTACTTGATTATTACAATAACAATTTACATTTTTTAACAATTTTACAACACACAACTCGATAAATTAATTTGTTTTAATGTCAATCACAATGACTGTAAAGCCATATATGTATATTTAATTACAATTCACAAAGATATTTACCTAACAATTAATAATTAATTGACTAAGTATAGGTTATTAAACTTAATGTGATCAATGTAGATTCGTAGTATGATGCAACAAACATATTCAATATGCGATGATGTGAAAAAATATTATGTACAGTTTGATTTTTAACGGTTCAATTGGACCGTAACAAAAATCCAACAGATTTCGTCAAAGTGTTTAAATATTTAAATCCATAACTTTTTTGAAGCCAAAAATAAACGACGTCATCATAGTATAACATTTATTTCTGTATAAATTCAAACATATTGAGATTAGAGCATTAGGCACGGCTACAGACAATTTAAATTGAATATTGTACACACATAGGTAACGGAAAAATGCAAAACAAATTTAACGAACATAAGGTATTATAGTCCAAATAACATCATAATGGATAAAATAAAATATCATATTAACGTACAATATTAGTACTTACACGAATTAGCGTGTTAAAATGAGCATAGCATATACATAATCAAAGGTAGATGTTATTATAGGTACTTAGTTTTTTAAATAACAAATAAGCATAGAATACTAGAATATACTCATACACTGTAATTTTATTAATAACAAGTTTATCTTAACATTTTGATGCTGTATTTAAAAAAAATGAATACTTTTATAGTTATAGTTATTTATAATTTTTAAACGTGCAGACTTGCGGGTAACACCTTTCAATATAATACACTCGTATAGTCGTATGAAAGTCTATATGGTAAACTAAAAAAAAAATACACTTAAAATTTAAGACAACATAATAATAAAAATTAAATAATAAATTGCTTTTGCTAGGTACCAATAAAATGTTTGATCTATGAAAATAGAAGCGTTTGCAATTTTCTCTACCACGATAAACTATAAAAATGTTAGATCGAGTAAAAGCGACTAAAATAAAAAACGAACCGGCATCATATTCGTATATGAGAATTGAATATACTTAGATATTTGTACAAGGTATATATGTATTATATATATACATTAATACCATCTTGCCAAATGGTCAATGAGGTCAATAATAAATTCTCATACATCGGAACAATACGGACGGGGGCTTTTCGTTAGCATCGCAGTGAACATACCGTTATGGAATATTAAAACCTACTGTAATCGAGCGTGTTTTTAAAAGTCTATAAGCACACTTGTAATATAAACGAGAAGGCACGGGAGACTTTCGCAATTGTAATGTTTTGAAATTTAAACTCGTTTAACGCGCATCAAACCGAGAGAATATACGATAAAATACATGTGAAAATACATAAAATATTTTTATAAAAATGTGGCAGCCAAAAACGCGTACCCGGGTACATGGCGCCAATGGCGCCGCGCCCTAAGTCGAGGTCAAGTCACCAACTGATTACGTTTTTAAAAGCAATATACATCCAGGTTTATTCGATACAGTCTAATGGACAGACGGAGGTAGGTCGAGCACTCGGGGCTGTTGTATTTTCAATTTAACCGAGTACTTTTTCAGAAGTCCGACGCCACTTAGACCCCACCCAAGCTAACCCCCCAGTGGCGAGGCAATTATTGCCCGTACCCACTACACCATGGATCTCGACTAAGACATCCTTAAGATGTCGCTCAACACATTATAATATGGATCCATTATATTATGAAATCATATAGAATGACGCATCTATTTAATAATTAATAATGATAAGGATGTTTGTAACAAAGTGAAACGTTAATTGTAAAACAAACAAACGTCTCCGGGCGTCCCACCAAACCGTATATACACGTATAAAGCGACTGAAAACATGCGTTTGCAATACCCCCGATGGGCAAAAACGTATTTTTTAACACTTTGATCCGTCGACGGGTTGAAAACGATAGTTTTCTCGCGGCTACAGGCTCGCCTTGTCGTCGAGCGTACGTTTAATTCTATTTCCGAAACGCGCTTGAGCGGTATTATAGTACGATTACAATAATAATATTGTAAGTATTATATCATAAAAAGCGTACATATATATATATATATATATATATATATATATATATATATATATATATATATATATAAATTATATTCGTTATAATAATACCACGCAATCGCCCGCGACACGCGGCGGATACGCGCAGATCGTATATATAGGTACACGCCCAAGCGTTTTTATTTATTTTTTTTAATTCCTACATAATAGTCATCGTTACGTGTACGTAAAAAGGAAAAAATCTAGTACGACACCATACGACGCTACAATTATATATCTACATAAAATGTAGCGTAGACGAGGAGAAGACGTCGTGTCGAGTATGATTTGTGGTTTTCGAAAACCAGTCAGTCGCGCCTTCGAAAAATACATAATAATATGCAGGATATATATGCGCGCGCATAAACGATAATAACATTGCCCTCGTTCGCGACACCGTAACAATAATACACACGACGACGTGACACGCGTGCCCGTCGCGACAACATAACATAATATCGTGCGTGTATATACCTTGACGCGTTCGACGGACGTGGGCCGACGGATGCACTTGGGCTGCTGCTGTTTCCTGCTGCGGCCGTCGTCCGCCACCGTTTTCTTGGACACCGAGGGCGGGACCGGTTTGGCCCGGACCACCGGTATACCGGACGCCCGGGCTGTTCTAGGGCTGCGCGGCTGCTGCTGCTGCAGCGGAGCACCGCCGCCCGACAACTTGCGACCGATGACCATGTCCTTGGCCAACGCCATAGCAGCGGCCGCGGGCGCACAATGCAGCGACTGCTGTTCGTCGGCGGCGGCGGCGGCGGTGGCACCACGACTCCTGGCCGTCCCTTCGGCGGACGCGGTGCGTTTCAATATCTCACCGACCACTTTGGGGGCGCCCGCCGACCGCTGTCCTCCTCCTGGCAGTGATGCGCTCGGCGGCATGGTTAACATTTGCGAGCCGAAAACAACACTTCCGCGGACGCGCTCCGAGTGCGAATGATTGGCGACTGTATTCGCAACGTTCAACGGGAACACGTTTTCGACACCGAACCGCGATATTATGAACCCGATGAGAAAATCCACAAACGAAAATGCGCAAAATTGCGAAATGTTCGTTTGATTCCGTTTTTCACGCGGGACACGTGCGCGCGCCTTCCACCGGTGTTTCGATATTATCGTGTGCGTACAACCCACGACGATCACTGTCCGCGGTGTACCCACTACTACTACTACTACGGCTGCGTATACCGCCTACCAGCCCGTGGTCTCGCACAGCACACGCTCGCCGCAGATAATATACGCACACGCACACAAACACACGGGCGCCGCGCATCGGACGGAACACTTGTCGAGGTGTTGTGGTGCGGCGCGCGTACCTCGCTCGGCTGTTTGATTTTTTAACGCGAGCCACCGACGACGACGTGCGCGCCCGCGGTGGAAGGGGCGACGACGACTACGACGACAACACTCGAATCCTAAATGAAACGATAAACGGCAGCCTAATTGGTAAATTAACGCTGCACCCGTTAAGAACCGCAATGGGACTTGTGCGCCTCAGCCGATGGTCTCCAGACGGGTTATTAATATTACACCGTGTACACCCCGCACGCGCGTATCATCTTCATAATAATAATACATTACGAAGTCCGAGGAGAGCGTTTTTCTTTCCTTCGACTCGTTTCTCCTTCGTGCGATTATAATATTATTTTCTACTTCAACACCAATAATTATTACGACCGTCGCTATTGTTTTTTTTCTCTCTCTTTCCTTGCTTTCGTCCCGTTACAAAATTATACGAACAATCTGCCGCATAATTTTCGAACAAACGACACACTTAAACAACACACACGACGAGTCTTCCTTGGCCGCCGCAAAAACCTTTTGATCGTATACCTATTATGTGTGTATCTAATCACACGTGCAATGAAATTCCTTTTTGAAACGCAGAGCTGCAGTTTTTTTGGTTATATACACACTTCCTGCGCGTGCTATAGGTATAAATATACTGTACGAAATTACGGAACCATCATGATGAATAAACTAAATTTAAATTTAAAAAAAAACTTTATATCTTTAATGCTTTAAAAACTACTAGATTACCTAATTTTTAAATAATAAATACGATCCCATATAGGTAGAACTTAGAAATATAAATGAATGAGAATACATTATACCTAACGTAACTTTCTGTTATTTCAACAAATATCATAAAATAATAATTAAACGAATACAGTATGTTAATCCTAAATAGCGTAGATAACCAACCTACTTATACATTATAACACATTTCGCCTTATCTTATAAGCACTTATCAGATAAAAAATGTTTCTACCTTTTATATAAGCATATCCAGATACAGTTAACTAGGTATATACAGGAATTATAATCCAAATAATCATTAAAAACTACAAAATAAATTATATAGTATTATATTATACCGTGTTGTTAAGTACAAAAGTAGCATTTTTAATACAAATATTTTCAACGTACAAAATATATATTATAGCGAGCGAGTTCATGCAATCTATTAAAAATGAGGTTATTAGTTATACATGGTATGTTATCTATAATTTTCTAGCAAAGAATAACGTCAATGATCAAAAATTATAACGTCATAGATAAAGTAACAAAGATTCAAATAAAACATTTAACACTATCATTTGATTAATTGACTAGTAAATATGCTAAAAAGTAATGTGCAAAAATTAATTCGACGACAATCATTGATGTCATATATTATATGATATAACACACCATGAAGATAAATAATATGTGACTTTTACATGCATTATTGTACCATATGATTGTATTATTTAGTTATCTATTATTCTTTTCGACTTTCATACAAGTATACTCCAAGAAAATGTTGACTTTCACTCCCTTTTCTGGGTTTTTAATCTTCCGTTAATATAAATATTAGAACCTGTAATTTAGCCTAAGTAATAATCTATATTATATCATATTAATGATTCAAATAATAAAGTAAATAATTGCTACTGCGTAAATGATGAGTATCCAATAATTATTTCGAAAATAAGTTAGGTATTAGGTAATAGGTAGATGCGTATACATACAGAAACATATAGGCTTCTAAATATGATACAAAAAATCTAAGTACTTGAGATGTCATCAAATGTATACTTATTCATATTATACACTTATCCTAAAGTTCTAACCGTGTCTGATTTCTGCACCATAAATATGGTACTTTGGTGATGACACACAAATCAATACATCCCATTCACAGTGAAATATTATAGAAAAATATTTTGTACTTGTATATTATATTATACGATGACAATAAATAAGGCATAGTTGGAATACCGAAGTTAATGTTTAACACACATGACAAATTGTTTAAACACATGTTTTAAAATAAGATTTACTATTGCGAATGAGGTAACCAAGTACGTGTATATATATTTTTATATACCCTCCAACAAAAAAAAAAGGTTATTTTTGTTTTTATATAGTAAAATATGATTCGTAATAAAGGTAAGTAATACACACTTACTTATAGATTAACAACTGACTTAAGTTTTTCAAAAAAAAATATACGGATTATAACAATATTGGTACCTACATGGTACATTACGACTTTTAAATTTTTTATGATAAACAGTACTAATTAGTAATTACGTGTTATTATTATTATATAATATGTAAGACAGTGCGACGACTGACGTTGACCTTATCTGCTTTTTTCTCGATTCATTCATCTGCCGCTATTAAGACAACACGTATATCGTATTAATATTATTTTTCCATTCGTCGTCATCGTTTTACTTAATTAAATAATGAGTTTTCGAAATAATATACCTAATTCATTTTCATTTTCCATTTTAAGAAAATTCAGTTGACGATGATACTTTTATTAATAAGAAGTTGCATGTAAAATCTGTTGAATCATTATCTACCACAATATCTTCTAAATCTAAAAGCTATGGCTTTATGAATGCTATGACGATTTGAGTCATGATATTCATCAATGACGTTTCTAACTTTGTAAACCGTTCGTTAAGTTCCAACAACATTACCTACTACAGTTATAAATAGTATCTAGGTAGTGGATACCAGAGTTAAAAGTTAATCTTTCTAAAAAAATTGATAAAAGTAAAAAAGGTCAAACAAGCAAATTTCAATTTAATTGATTATTCTGATGGCCCTGGTTAGCGTACCTATTCTAAAAAAAAAAGACAGCGTATTTTGTAAACTATGTATGTATTACTTTTTTTAAATCAGTCGGTGGAATGAACCACCAAAAACTTAGTGAATTAGTTATATTTAATATTGAAAGTGTTAATTTATTTCGAATTTTTCAATCCCATTACTCCTAGAAAAAATTTCTATCTACGTCACTTTATATAAATAATATAATAGATATAATACATAAATTATTAGATAAAACGCCCAAACAAACACAAACATCAGATTTATTATAATTAATAAATTATCTTTAAATAGATATTTTTATAAAATCTTTAATTAAAATTAAATAAATAATCTAAAATAGTAAATAAGCGTATTTTTTTACAAGTAGCAATAATTAAAAATAAAAATTGTAGAATATACCTACTTCATATGAAAATCAATAATATACTTAATTCACTCACGAAGAAAATTTAAGATCTTTTAAAATACATACACAGATAGACACTGAACCAGAACCAATTCTACCAAATTATTGAAAGGTACTATAACATAATATTATATTATTAATATTTCATGAAACACCCAATTTGTATACAACACAAATTATTTTTAATTTTCTTATGAAGGCCGCGGCAACTGGCCATTAGTCCCTATATGAATTTGGAAATGTTGGGAACCAACAATTTTGGTTATTAAGTTTTTTAACTTTAGAGTTTAGAGGAACTGGAGAGGAGTATGCATGAAAGTAGTGTATTCATGTCAACCTGGACAACGCCGCTTGAGTCGTGGGCCACAACGACTGCTAGCAGCAACAAGTTGTTATTAACCGTAGCACAGTGGTCTGAGAGTGACTGCGGTAGATTATTCCGCCACACTATGCCATACAAAATATTACCAATTAATTATTATATCCCACGAAATTAAACTATTCAATAGACAAAATGTACTTAAATTATATTTTCTGCCCTTTTTACTAGATTATTTTTGAAAAGCAACAGATGAATCCTTTGGACTTATTGAAATATCTTACGAGTTCGATTTTATCACCAATAAGAGATAAGATTGATAAAAATAATAATATCGTTGTTATGCTAATATACATATTTCCCTGTTCGCTGTCCCTACCACCATGTGAAAATGGATATAATTTTATTTAAAATGGTACGAAATATATTACCTATAGGTATTAACTATTAAGAAATAATCACTGATCTTAAAAATACACAGAATAATTAAATGCTTTAGAAAATGTATTTATTTATTTTCTAAACATAAACTGATTAACATGCATACTTACGTATTTTGACAAAACAATGTTTCAACTAAACCAAAACATTCGGTATACGAATAACCTCGTACAATTATAAAAATAAAAACAAGATTGGATTATACCATAAATTGTTTTTTTATTTTATTGAAGAAATCTACAATCTATACATAATATTCTTTGTACAATGAGTAAGTTTGATAAGAGTCAAACAAAGTAAATATGAATCGTGTAATTAGGGAGGATAGATATTAGATACCATAAATTTAAAAATGGATTGTTCATGAAAAGTGAATATTTATTTAATATTAATATGATAGTTTATAAATTATCCTAGACAAAAAACTATTATAGATACTTGGAACTTCATTTGATCAAAATAATTTACACATTCTATAGACTAGAATAATAATTGCGATTACACGCCGGTCTGGGGTGATCAGGTCGTGCAAACAATCCGAACCAGTCCGTGGATCTAAAGTCATTCACAAGTTAATTTCACTACGCGTGACCGGCGTCTCGTATTCTCTAGTAAGACGAACGTCGAACGTGACATTTCAACATTCAAGAAACTGTTATAAAATTAATTTTATAATATACTATTATCATTATAAAATTATATAATGGTCAATAGAATACCAAAACTTTAAGTAAATTGAATCTTAGCAAATTCGTTGGCCTTGAAATATTTTAATGTATCTACCCATTACAAGATCATCACATGTCAACCAAAGCAAACAAAAATGATAAATATTTGTTACTTTGTTTGGTTAAGTATTATTAAAATATTGCGTTGTATTAAAATATAACATTATTTTAGAGCTGTTTAGTTGTTATGTATTTTTATTTTCCATTCATTATTTGTTATAAACAAAATTTTCATTGCTATGTATATAAAAGTGCATTTCATACAGCAAACAATTTATGTTGTATAAAAAGTTGAAAAAAATTAAACTAAAGAAATAAAAAATTCTATAAAATAGAATCAAGAAAATCAAAATGTGTACCTATGGAAATTTATTACATATTATTTTAACTGAAAAATAATTGTATACAATTTACTGATTTGCATTGTTATTTACTTTAATTTAAACTTTAAATAATAAACAACTGATTTTGAGTATTTCTATGGCCTATATTTTTAATTTTTATTATTTAAATTTTAAAGCATTTAAGCATAGGCAACTATAGCCATTAGCTTTAAAATAGTAATGGTTAATTTGGGAACAATAGGTTTTTGAAACACACATGTGTATAATAAAGCATGGCTTCATCGCTAAAAACCTGACTGGTCACCAACCTGGGAGCTATCAACACCAAATGGTGCTAATGTGCAGCACTGATTAGCAACTGGGACTAACTACTACATCACACCATACTTCATATGACATATTTCTATTTATATCAATTATTTAATATCTATATTGCTTTACTAAAAATGTATTATACATATCTTATTTGTAGTTTTCTCAGATAGCTATTACCCATATTACTTATAGTATAGATAAATTAATCATACTACTCATACTACCTATAAATCTTTAATATTAGTAATGATATTTATATACTTGATTACAACACTCGCTCTTTCATTAATTGGGTCTATTATTTTCATATTATACATAAATATTACATTTATTGAATAGTTAATTTGCAAATTCAGTTAATATAAAATGGACTTCATTAATTTTAGGTAAAAATTGCTGTGTTGTATTACATTGTAGAAAGTTATATTCTTGAATTATCTATGATATTATAAATGAAACTCCAGAGAATGTATGCTTTACTTTTACTCAGAAAATGAATGAAGTACCCTAAAAAAATGTATGATGTATCAACTGACTTAACCTGAGCATATTTATCCTAAGTCATACAATTTGATTTGCTTTTGTTAATGGAATTAAATTTAATGTTATTATCAATTACAACGTTTGAAAAATAATTTTACTTTTATAAACTAGTGTGAATTATAACAAAACATTTGACCAGAAAATAAATAAATTTTAGTTAAATCAAATTAGTTTCTTCTGATGCTTAATCTTAAAATACTTAAACAACAGTTTAATAAAATCATATTTTCACCATTATCACTTTAAGACATTAAAAACTAATCATACCAGCAGATTTCAATCCTCATGATAGTTTTAAAAAAAAATCACTATCCCATATGGCATATAACATAAAACCTTCCGAAAATAGAATTACATGCATAATACATGATTTATATTACTTAAATAATACAGTGTACAATTATTATAATATACTCACCAAAGTGTTTCCATTTTGACTGCTTAAATATTTTTGACTCAATTCATTAAGTTCTAATGCTGGTTCTACCTACAATTAGGATAATAACTAATATTAATAACTCTTACAGACGATTAATTTGAAATGTATTACCTTTACGACAACACTTGTTTCTGATGACTTGATCATATCAATAATCTCATCTCTATTTTTCTCAGAAACTGGACTTCCATTAACTTCTAGTAATTTATCACCAGGAAGAAGTCCAGTATAATGAGTTTTGTCTTGTCCTGGTTCGGCAAAAATCACTGGTTTCAAATTTTTGGCAAGATTTTCTGATACAAGACCACGTCTTAATGAAAATCCAAAATCACTACCAGGACCGGCTCTTCTATTAATGGTCAATATTCGA
Source organism: Chaitophorus viminalis (assembly GCA_025469195.1). Classification (NCBI taxonomy): domain Eukaryota; kingdom Metazoa; phylum Arthropoda; class Insecta; order Hemiptera; family Aphididae; genus Chaitophorus; species Chaitophorus viminalis. The sequence goes on along the minus strand of JAIPRK010000376.1, from coordinate 122,911 downwards.
GGTTCTACCTTCACAACTGGAACGTACGGAAGTTTCAGATTGTCATCAAACTCATCAGTTAAGTAGTCATTTCCAGAAGGACTAAGATTAAAAGGGGTAGCAAAACTACTATTTGTAGTTGAATCTGTAAGACTGTCAATACTTGATACTCTTGGAACATTTTCATACACAATTAATTCATTTTTTAATGTATTAGTTTGTAAAAGAGAATCTGAATCAAGATCCTGTAATGGTCCATTTTCCAAAATTGGAGGAGGTTTAAGAATACCACGACGAGGCGGTAGAGGAGGAGTTTGAACAGGTTCATCAGTCTCATCACGATTTAATGGAGCAAAAAAGTTGGCACTGTAATCTGCAGTTATACCACTAGGTAATTTTTGTTTTTCTTTGCGCCTGGTGCGTAATTTCAAAGACTTTCTTACCTAAAAAATATAAAACAATTTTATATATTTTTTTTTAACAATAATATAAGTTTTATTTACCTCGTCCAATCTTAACAAATCATCAGAAGACATACTAAAACTGCCTTTTTCTCTTTTTTCTTTTTCTTTCCGCATTTTCTTCATTTTTTTTCTTTGTTCTTTCTCTTCAGTTTGATTATTAGCTGAACCCTGTGACCCATACCCAGAAGTGCTCCCATTATTCACCACACTGTGGGAACCTGAACTTTTTTTCATAAAGTTGAACATTACGAATGCTTTATTTGTTATTTATGATCCTAAAAATATTAATTAATTATATTAACACATTTCGATTAATATAAAAAATAGCCATAATAAACAATTAAATATGTTGCATGCTCAGTAAAGAAGAATGAGAAACTATACAGTCATACAGATGTAAAAACAACTATTCCCAACACTATTGTATGAATCATTAATCACATTGATAGTAGTTTGTTATTTAAGGTGGGAAAATAAATAACATATACATGCGTATTAGACTATTATTATATGTATTATGTACAATAATTTTTACCTGAAGCTATTCTGTCATTCCAAAAAGGCATTGAACTGAATCCTCTCGTAAAATTAGAAGTACACTGAAAAAGAAAAAAAGCTTATTTATCATGGTTTCTTGTTCTGAAAAATATGATAGAGATTCATCATTCAATTTGGACCAAGATAATAGATTTTAATACTTCATGCATCATGCTTGTATTGATTTTATTCGATAAACATATTAAAACTCCCATTTGAATAGATTATACTATAATATTCTAATATATAATAAAACTTATAAATCTTAATTTATTTGGATATGCTTTAAGTTATATAATAAATATACTTAATTTAGGAAGGAATGAGAACTGGTAAATATTTTGACTAGAGTGTACCCTACTCAATAGTGGCTTATCTCTTTTCCAATCAAAATCCATCTAAAATTACTATAATGATAATAAATATTAATGAATAATATAATCCTCATAATCCTCACAGGGCTCAAATATCAGTAACAAAATTTGAATTGTTTAAGTGAAGAATAAAACATAATGTATATAAATTATACACAGTTGTTTGTATACCAATTATTACAAATTTAAACAGGATTTGTTACTTGTTTGGATTTTTTATGTTTATGTTTCATTGTTGATATTTTCCTTTCTATATGGTAATTCCAATCAATTCATTATAATATTATAATTTATTGAGACACATTAAAAAATAACAAAATTCATGACATCATGAAAATTGATCAATAAGTCTTCTATCTGAACAACCTTCAAAATTGTGAAAGCAAATTATTAATCTTTATTAAATCCTTTCTATTTATGTTTAGGTATCATTCTAAAATATAATAATATTCAGTAATTCAATTTTTAAAATTGTTATTAATTTTGAGTTTTTTGACTATTACTTTTAAAATACGCACAATCAATTTTTTTCAAACACCAAGATAATCTACCTATATAAGAAAACAACCATTTGAAAAATTGAAAGTTAAACTATATAGCAATATTTATCATTATTAGAAAATGTTTACTAAAATTATAGGTATAAAATTTTAACATTTTTATTCATTAGAATCAAATTCAGTCAAAACATATTAAGTTTACAATTGTAACAATTAAACCTAACTAAACCTAATTGAACAAACATAGTTGGAAATGTTAATCATAAACTAATTGCATTAATGTGTATTATGCTAACATTAAAATAATAATGGTTAAAATTAACCTAACTTCACGAACTAAGAATATCTTAGTAATATAAATTACTAAAATAAATACATGTCTAGTAAATTAATAAAGATAAGATAAATTAAGTACATACAATTTAAATATAAAATGATTTAAATTAAAATTACATTAATAAAATAACTAATGAACAATAATATGAAGTGTATTAATTCAATTTATCATATTTTCAACTTGATTTTCATACTTCATTCTCATTATAAAAGTTTTTATTTAATTGATCAATTACCACATATACAAATAAACTTAATTGATTTGATAAGACATTTAAAGTTCTATTAGATAATTATTCTTCATTTGAGTGATAGCTGGGATGATTTTCCTAAAACTAAGATTAATAGATTTTAAAATATGAAGAAAAAAAGAAATAACCTTCAACAGTTATAAAAAAAATCACTCAAATACAAAATAAGATAAAGTAACAAATAAATACTAGTGAGCTAATGTAATGTACTAATGTAGTAAACAGAAGAGCCCAGTAATACATTATGTATGACCAAACATATACACTTATATACATACTGAATATGATTTTTTGTTCAGTTGGAGGTAATTCAACTGCATAATTATGGGTCGCATGATAATATTAAAAATCGTCAAACTTAAAACCATCCTAATAAATAAGTAAGCCTTAACATTATCATAAGAGATATGAAAGATCCATTGACAGGCAGTTGGAAGTTAACGAGTGGTAAAATTTAAAAAAATTATAAATAAATACACTCGCGAAAATACTTACCGCAGAAATAATATCATTGTGGACCGTAAACCAGAGAAACAAGTACACGTATTAAAATAATATCAATAAATCAAACGGTGGTATACATCATTGAAAGGCAACTACTGATGGAATGAAACGATCGGAAGAGAATATTGAAAAAACAAAATTTTAACTGGTATAAGTAAACAAACAAATTATAATAATAAACTAATAACAATAATATTATTCGAAAATTGGACTATAGGACGAAAACAAAAACAAACTTGTCGGACGCTCGGACCGCCCCGGACCGTGATGCGTTATCACGTATCCGTAAATGTTAATATAACATTATGTTTTTATTATTATTATTATTATTATGATTTCTTTTTTTTTTTTCCCCCAATTTCGTTTCTACGGTACGTGAAGTGAATAAGTGATTGCTGCGGCGGCAAACGGTGTGCGCGCGCCGCTCTCACACACAATACAATTTACACATACGACACACGCACACAAACATGCTATCACCAGACGCGAATACTTTACGTGTGATTATACGACCGTTTTACGTAGAACAGCCGTGGAACGGTGAAGCCGGACGACCGACGACGGCAACGGCATGCAGTATGCACTATATAAAATCCATTGTGCCGCGCCGCCCGTGGCTCCGGTGTTGCCAACCACGCGGGTCACGGGATATCTGCGATTGCGTTGTTAACAGAACAGACGAATGGCAGTGCACTTCAAAAGCACAAATTCGTTATTAAACGCGATCTAGATTTTAACGCTCCAATACGTACCGCGGACGACGTACTTCATCATCCGTGTTGACTGTTGGTGTTATGTGCGTTACGGTCGTCGCGACGAGTGTCGACGATTGCGTTGGGGTACCACGATTTGAAATTCCCCGTCGATTCCCGCGTTCGACCTGTGTCCGCGAAGTGAACGTCCGTCGCGCCACGGCCCGTGAATGTCATTGTTACTGGCTTCACTGCACGCCATTTGTCTCGCGCCGAGCGTGTCGATTGTTCGTTGACGACGCACAAAGTAGGTGCCTTCGAAAGGCTCCACCGAAAACGTCGTTGGTCTCTCGTCGGAAATCCGTCGTTGTCAAGTGCGTTTCCTTCTTGCCCGGGCGAACCCCTTATTTCGCCTCCGCGTCAACGGCACGTAGGTACACATACACACGTAGACGGTAGACCTCGTATTCATTGAACAGAACAATGCCTGGCATCGGTGTCAATTTACGGGTGACTGGTTACTGCAACCAGGGTGGTAGGAAGTACATGGAAGATATGTTCTCTGTGGCCTATCAACAGACACCCGATATGAAAGACCTAGAGTATGCATTCTTCGGAATATTTGACGGCCACGGTGGTTCGGAAGCAGCTACATACGCAAAGGATCATTTACTGGACACCATCATCAAGGACGATGCTTTCTGGTCAGAGAATGATGATGATGTTTTAAGAGCAATTCGTAATGGTTACGTCAATACTCATATCAAAATGTGGAAAAATTTAGGTAGGTACCTACATTTACAAATTAATATTTGTATACTGTTAAACTCTCATGTTACTAATATACCATATTTTATTATTTAGATAAATGGCCAAGAACTCCATCTGGCTTACCAAATACTTCGGGTACCACAGCCAGCATAGCCTTTATTATGAGAGGAAAAATATATACGGGTCATGTTGGTGATAGTTGTATAGTACTTGGTTATCAAGATGAAGGTAGTTTTTATTTTATTAATCTAATTTAACTTCAGTTTCTTGTAAACATTATTATAATTTGTATGATTTCAGAAAATGGAGGATGGAAAGCTAAGCCATTGACACGAGATCATAAACCAGAATCGTTTGAAGAAAAAATCAGAATAGAAGAATGTGGAGGCAAAGTAATAAATAAATCTGGTGTTCCCCGAGTAGTATGGAATAGGCCTCGTATTGGTCACAAAGGTCCTGTACGTCGTTCAACTACTATAGATGAAATACCTTTCTTAGCTGTTGCTCGTGCCCTTGGTGACTTTTGGAGTTATAACTCTGAGCATAATAAATTTGTTGTTTCTCCCGAACCAGATGTTGAAGTATTCGATGTAGATCCTGTCAAACATCGATGTTTAATATTTGGTACTGATGGCTTATGGAATGTACTTACAGCAGATGTAGCTATTTCGAATGTATATGGCACAGAAAAACATAATATTGAAATGAAAACTTTAGAGGTATGTTATTTCTGTTTTATGGGTATATTTGAATTATTTTATTTATTTATTTATCATTATTAGAAACAAGATTGGTTAAATCCTTCAAAAAATCTTGTGGACAAGGCTCTATTACAATGGAATAGAGTTAGATTGCGAGCTGACAATACTTCAGTCATTACATTGATGTTAGATCCTCCTGGTCCACCTGCTCCTCAAGTACTATTAAAACATAAAATGCAAACTGGTAATATGAAATGTGAAGATAAAAGTAATTGCAATTGTGTTGATGGAGATCCACAAGTTCAAAAATTCGGTATGGGTGGTTACGCAATATTTACTAGGTACCCTACGGATCACCTTTTAAAATCATCATGTGCTCTTGCCAGTACATCAAAAGCGTAAGTTAACTTTTTTTCATGTTCATTAATAGATGATTAAAATTAACAATTTTACTTTTGTTTACAGAATTCTAAATACTCCTATTGCTACACCAAAAACGAATAAAGTGCTTAGAACCTCAGTAAAATTGAATAATAATAATAACAATAATAACAATGATAGTACTAGTAAAAAAACAAGTCGGATAGAAGAAAAGAGATGTACACGTATGAGCAGTGGAAAAATTGTCAAAAAACAAAAACTTAACGAGTCAATTACTACTGATGAAACTGTAAAATTAGGAAATAGTGATTCTGAAAATGAGCAACTGCCTCAAGAACCTTGGCTATTATCACCCACTAAACCCTTAAAACCTGAAGATACCAAAGTGGGTGTAGTATTAAGAAGTTCTGGAAGAATTCCAAAAATATGTAAGTGCAATAATCCCAAAGAAGCTTCAACTCCACCTAAGATAACGTCTATGTCAAAAATTAAGACACCTTTAACAGCACCAATGACTAGAATATTAAGATCACATAAAAAAAAATATAATAAAAGATTTAAAAATGTTACATCAAGATCATCATGGCCAGCGGGTATGGTAACTCGTAGTCATAGAAGAAGTGTAAAATATTAGATATAATTCTATGCTTATTTTAATTTTACCATTTTATTGGACTACAAGAATCATTCAATGTATCTAAATATTTTGATAATTTGTCATTTTTATTTTGTTATACCTAACAATCATCAAAATACATTTTCAAAATTCATTGTAATCCATCACTTTTTTTTACTAATTCAATGCTTTGAATAATTTTGTTTCTTTAATTAATTATGCTATTGATAATTTGTACATTTCATAAAATCTATGATTTTTTTTAATTAATTTTTTCTTTTAGAAAAATTGTTAATGATATTACAAAATGTAATTAATAGTTATGTATTAAACAATTATATTTTTTTAATTGTAATCAATATATTAATATTATATTATGAACTTCATAATTTATTACACTTGACAAATTTTAAATGTGAGATGTAATATTTGTTGAAACTGTTAAGATTAAATCATTCATATTTCTATTTAAATTGGATTTTAATCATTTTCTTATAAGTTTATGTATAGGTCTCAATAGAACACGAGTTTTATTACAGCCGTGTATCCGTGTCATATTCACGGATATATGTTTAGGATAAACACGGATTTCACGTGACATGTGAATTCCATGATGACACTCACGTGAAGTTACGTAATACGTGAATTACGTGTTTTATGATTTTTTATAAACTATCAAATTATTTACATGAATCTAGTGAAAAATAATTTTACCCCATTTATAACAGCCTATTTAAAGTTTTGTCTAAAACATTAAATTTTTCAAATTGTTTTTACCTATCTTTAATTACAAAATAAGTTAAAATTAATTTAGTATTGCTTTTTAGATATTAAGTTTAAGATCTGATTATTAATTTGTTATCGGTTATAACAATGACTTAGATAAGAATTCATGTGTAGGTTTTCGTACACCACGTGTATTACGGATAATACAGTTTTCAGCACGATATTTTTAATTTCACGTACTTATACACGTGTATTACGTGTACACGGATAATAAGAGCACTATAGTAAATAATAACCAGCCTACTATAATAAGTTAGAATTATTCATATTCAATAACAATACAATAAACTCTTGATATCACTGAGGTCAAGGAAACTAGAAGTTACCTACATATGATTGTATTAAGGACTAAAATATCACAATAAAAAATTTAAATTGAGGTCTTAACAACTTAAAAAAATTGAAGTATGACATCAAGAATATTTTTAATAAGTTCATTAATGAAGAAAAGTCTTAATATATATGGTTAAAAATTAGCTAGTAATCAATGCAAATTACGAGTAACATTATATATTACACATTGGAAATATTCATACACCAATGTAAACAACTGAATTACTGATGTATGAAAGTATAATTCATTATTTTAATCAATGATGAAAATATAGGTACGACCAGGCAAGTGTTTTCAACAATCCAGCCTACTTTTATATGTAATTAAAATTAATTAAATTTTCATACATCAGTGATTCAGTTATTCACATTGGTATATAAATATTTATAATTTATATTTTGTTACTCACACCTAATTTATAACTATAGAATATGATTATAATTGTTGACTATTATTTCATTTTATTTTAAAAACTCGAGAGTTCAAAAATTAATGCTAATTCCTATCATATCACTTTCTGTCCATATGATGGTTGAGAAACATGGGTCAACTGTTTAAAAATCAATAGTAAACAATAAACATAAATATTTTTTTTTATTTTTTTTATCAACCGACAATAGGATGGTTAACAGCGTTCTCCAATTTTCACGATCTTCGACAAGCCTCTTTAATCCAGCATAATATGTATTATTTCTTGCGTCTTTCTTTCAATTGAGATATGTACGAGTTTCTTGGCCTTCCTGGTGGTCTTCGCTCTTCTACTGTACCTTCTATTATTGTGTGATGTAGCTCTTCACCATGTCGTAGAACATATAAATATTTGTTATTAAATTAGAACTGCAGGCATTGTCCCTTAGGCGTATCCAGACCTTAGTGGCAGGGGAGGCACAAGACATTTCTAAATCACCAATTACCAATTAATACCTTTTTTTAGTTATAAACGTAACGTTTTATGTAGATGTATAAGATATTTTTAAAACATAAATTACGACGGTTTTTTTATTGCTTTTAAAAAACAAATCATTTTTATAAATAATAAAATTGAAAGGATCTTGTAACATTTTTCAAATAATTTTTATAAATAATTAAATTGTAATTTTACGTTTTCTAGCCTAATAACAAAATTAAACTGATTTAAATTTGTCAATAAGTCTACTTTAAATCGACTTTCCCACTTTTTAATTTTGTCCCCCAAAATAGAACTAAACAAATTGAAAATATAAAAATCAACAAAAGTTAACTTTAAACTTTGAGTATGTTAAGTACAAAATTTTAAAAATGCGAAAAAACAACAACGAAAAATAAAAAATCACAACAATTTATTGCATTAATTGATCCATTGTACGTATAAAATAGAAAATGTTGCCCGACCATAAACCACGGCTTACAATCCCCTTAAATATATTCTGAGACCGAGTTATTGTTGAAGTACTTTATTATAATATTATTAAATATTGACTTCTTGATTTTAATTCTGAATTTTGTCGTCTTGGTTACCTACATTGTAAATTATCTAGCTTATCACGTTTCACGAGAAATGGTAATTTGCAATGCAATTATTCATATCGGTAAAAACTAAAAGATAACGGTACTGCACATCCAATAATAATGTGCTGTGTTAAATTCTTATTTACTTTGGATTAGCTATCGGTTTTGTGTATAGTCTTATCACAATTCACAAGTTGTAAATTTATTATTCAGACAACCAATAAATAATTATATTGTGCAACGAGTATTTTTTATAATAAATTGTTTATACTTTTCACTCTTCAGTCATATATTTAATAATCTAACCCAATTCTAATTGAACTAGTCTACATTTTTTTTTTTTTTTCTAAATTGTATTAATGTGCTTTGAACTACCAAGATGGAACATATTAAAACTCCAAAAGTAATTAATATACTGCCAAGTCGCGTCTGTTTAAATATAATTGTTTTAACAAAATAATCGAAAACATTATATTTGTATACAAGTGATGATTATTATGTTGGGTGCTTATGGCTGAGGTTAACACATTGTGCATGTGTGCTAGATAACTAGATTCCTTCTCACATCCTAGCCAACAAAGCATCCCTTAACTACCTGTAGTGTTTCTTATTCCTCTCGGAAAGGTTATGGCAAGCTGTTTTTATTTCTGTAGCTATCATAGTAGACCTAACCCATGGTTGTTGTGCATGCTTTTGTAGGACACGCAGTGAGTGTGTTTATTAAATCGTAACACACACAGTTGTATGGCCGAAAAAGACAGGTTCGTGTCACCGGCTGGCTTCCGTCTGTATCGTTTGTCATCAGCTCCCGGATCGTACTCTCTGTTCTGCCGTTTCAGGTCGTGGTTACAGCGCGAGGCTACCATGGCCAAAGTGGCCAGGCAACAGCAACAGGACGGTTCGGTCATTAAAAAGGTACAACGGGATTATTCAGTAAAAAAAAAAAAAACTGATTAAGGATTATAAAATGTGTTATAATTACATCTGCATTAATTAACATTTTCAAAATTTTACTGTACATTTTATAAATTAATTAAAAAATGGGAAACATGGAGTTCTTGCATTTTATCTGTTTGAGTTAGCAACTCAGGGTTGTAAAATTAAATAAATAAACTAAATTGACTAAAACTACAATTATTTTGTAATAATAATACTTGGAGCAATTTTTTAATCAACCAATAATCTAAATAAAATTACTTTGTACTGAATTTAGTTCTTGTTTTTACCATTTCATTTCTCTTCCAATATGCATTTACTTATAAATTCCTGCTTCCCTACTGTAATATAATTATTAACTTTAATATAATGCTGGATTTTATCTAACCCAATTTAAATGTAATTTATATGTTATATTTATTTAACTAAGTCAACTATTATAAATTATGATTTACTATAAAACGACAGAAATTAAAGATTTTAGTTTCATACATGATTTAATATTAATTAAATTATAGAGTTTCAGACGAGTTATAAAGTAATCTCTAATAATAATAACCAAGTTTGAGGTCAGTATAAGATGTATCTATTTCAAATCTATTGATTTTGTCTTTAAGTTGTTTTAAATGTTCAATTATTCTAGTCTTAATTTTTTATATATATATGATAATATTTTAAGTATTGCAAATTTAGTATTTTAATATTCAGAGTTGAATGTTTTACCTTATTTTATTTATTTATTTTTGAGTTTTATGTAAATAGACATGAGTTTTTCCCAAGACCTCAAAATTTGTAAAACGGTTAGTGATGTTTTAAATAATACTATATAAAACCAATAAATTAACTTTCCATATTTTAGAATAATCATATTATTACTGTTACTAAAAAATATAGATAGTTTAGGTAATTTTTAAAAAAATAACTTATGCTTTTTTAAAGTATAAAATGCATGGTGTACAATAAATATTAGAAAAAATATAAAAATATGAATTTTAAAATATTCAACTTATTTTAGACCTTCACATATAATAGATAAAATGTGGTTTATTTTTGAATAATCATCATGTATTTTGCTTTTTTAACAAGTGACCTAATATTTATAATTTTTAAATTTTAAGTTTTAGGTAATATCATTTTGTAGTTATTGTGTTGTACAAAAAATATAACCCAATTCTTGATTTTAAATTTTGTTACACAGTATAACCCTTTTTCCTGATTAAAATAAGCTTAAGTAGCTCACATTATAATATATTGCCATTAACATAAAAATGCTATTAATATTCACTTTTCTTTGAAATTAAATGTATTGGTTAAAAAATGTGTATTAATTTTAATTTCAGATAGAAAATGTACGAATGTTAGATCGTTACAATGCCAAAAAAACATCAGCTGGTACATTATACTTAACAGCTACCCATTTAATATTTTTTGATACTGAAAACAATAAAGAATCATGGGTGCTGTTAATGCACATAGGCAATGTTGAAAAACTACCTATTACAACTACTGGCTGTCCAATATTAATACGATGCAAAACATTCTTGTCAGTCACATTTATCATACCAAAAGAGAGAGACTCTCATAATATATTCACATCTCTTCTTGTTCTTTGTCAACCTGGTATGTATTTATATTTTTACATGGTCTGTACGTGTATTTACAAAATAAATTAAGTTATAATATTAAACATTTTTTGTTTAGCAAAAATCGAAGATCTTTACTGTTTCTTATACAAATCAAATTCTGATAAAATATCTAAGAGTGCTGGTTGGGATAGCTTCAATTTAGAAAAAGAATATAAAAGAATGAATGTACCAAATGAATCTTGGAGTTTAACTACGTTAAATCAAGATTACCAGGTAGATAATTAACATTTTTAATTAATTGAAATTATAAATTATAATATATTTCTAATATATTTATTGTAATGATTAACAGTTATGTGATACATATCCCAAGTTCCTTGTTGTGCCATCTTCTGTGAGTACATCTATTTTAGTGGGCAGTTCAAAGTTTCGCAGTAAGGAACGGTTACCTGTACTTACATACTTACATAGTAACAAGGTATGAGTTCAATACTTTATTTTCTCTGTTCATAATTTATTATTTTCTTTTTACATTTATTAATTTTCAGGCGTCTATTTGCCGTTGTGCACAACCATTATCTGGATTTAATGCTAGATGTATGGAAGATGAACAACTTCTTACATGTATACTTTATACCAATCCAGGTAGTGAATATATGTATGTTGTTGACACTAGACCAAAGGTAATTCAAATACAAAATAAATTATATATGTGGTCAATTTTGTCATAACAGTATTATTTGATTGATTACAGATAAATGCCATGGCTAATCGAGCCACGGGAAAAGGTTATGAAAATGAAAACTTCTATGATAATATTAAATTTAATTTCCTAGGTATTGAAAATATTCATGTAATGAGAAATAGTTTATCAAAAGTTGTAGATTGTAAGTACTGCTCTAAGAAAAGTTACAAAGTTTAATTTTGCTTAATGCTAATAAATGTAAAAATGTATTAGTATGTGAACAACGAAATCTATCCATGTCACAATTTATTGGAGGACTTGACAGTAGTGGTTGGTTACGTCATATCAAAACTATTCTTGACACATCAGCATTTATATGCCAAGCAGTTAATGTTGGTAAATCAGTTGTTGTTCATTGCTCTGATGGATGGGATCGAACAGCTCAAGTCTGTTCTCTTGCTTCGCTAATGTTAGACCCATATTATCGTACACTTCAAGGTTTTCAGGTATGATGATGTAATAATATACTTCAATTTAAACATAAGAATTGTAAATGTTTTATTTTATTCTACTTAGGCTCTCATTGAAAAAGATTGGTTAGCTTTTGGACATAAATTTAGTGATCGATGTGGTCATATAGCTGGAGACTCTAAAGAAGTATCTCCTGTATTCACACAGTTTATAGAAGCAACATGGCAACTAACAATGATTCAACCTACCTCATTTGAGTTCAACGAACGATTTTTATTAATTTTACATGACCATGCAACTTCTTGTCAATTTGGAACTTTTATTGGGAATTGTGCAAAAGAACGTGGTGATCTCAAGTATTTATATTATTAGCATTTTATAGAGAATTAAAACCTATTTTAATATTTTAATTTTTAAATAATTGTTTAGACTCAAGGATCGTACATTTTCTTTTTGGGGTTATGTTGAAGAACATAAAAAAGAATTTTTAAACCCTCTCTATAGTGCTTTAGCAGAAACTATGCGCCCAGATTTATCTCCTCAGAATATAAGATTTTGGCGAGGAATGTACTGTCGTTTTGAAAATGGAGTTCATCCACGTGAACATGTATATGACATTTTACTAGCTACTAGTGAACAAACAAAGTCTCTTGATGATCATGTTAAGTTCCTACAAAAAAGATTATCCTATTTTAAACGTAAAATAACTGATGGTGCAGACATGGTAAAAAACAGTTTGTTTTCAAAAGAAACTTGTACCGAACCTATGAGCTACAATAAAGAAGACAATATTATACAGTCCATGAATGAAACATTTGATAATTTAACTGTTACGGAACCAAAATTAGATGAAGCTCATAAGGTAGCTATTGAATGGAAAAGCTTAAGAGACCCAGTTTCATGTGAATGTTCTACTGATTCCTCTACAAAAAAAGTAATTTATAATTTACCTTTTTTTCATAAATTAATAATTTAAGTATAATAATAATTACATTTTATTTTAGTATCACTGTTGGAAATGTGGAAATGTATTTTGCACTCGCTGCATAGATATGAATGTTTCATTACCTGGTCATCTAAGTCAAGATCCTGTACCAGTTTGTCATGGATGTCGTAAAATTGTTACAAGATCATCAACAGAATCATCTTAAACTTATTGTGTTATTATTTATTAACTATTAATTATTTTTATTAATATTAAGACCAGTTATAATATTTATACTAGAATTTATTAGTATGAATAGTATTAATCCAGTTATACATTTGTTTATTTTATTTTACTAGAAACGCCTTTTATTTCTATTATTTTATAGTTATATATTTATCAATACATAATTGTCTTGGTTGTTAAAATTAATACTAGAAGACAATCACACAATATTTTCTGTAAATTATAAATACCTAATTATTATATAGTTTCCATAGTAATAAGTTATAATATTGTTATATATATTGTTAACTATGAGTTACTCAAGAATAATAATTATGGCACAAAGTTAATAATAATTTTATTGTAAACTTACAGGTTGTTTTTTTTTTTTTTTTTGTGAACCATACTGTGTATGAAAGTTAAAATAATTTCATAAGGTGTATAAACTTCAATTATATTAAGTCAGATATCAGTATTTTAATATTTATGAAAAGAAAAAAGGTACATTCAAGTTGAATATAATACCATAATAGTGGACACCCATTTTACTTAAGCTCTATTACATCCATTCTTGTTGTTTTAAATTAAAATAAAGTAGTAATTAGTTAAATTTTTAATTGTTACATTTTAAATATTAAATAATCATAACAACACATCCACACATAAAACAAATTATAATTATAAGCTTACTTTGTCGAAAAATGCCATTGTTTTCACCCAATATTAAATCATTTTTTTTTATTAAATATTAAATTTGTTTTATAACAAGATTAATAGAATTTAATTTTATATCTTATATTATACATATATCCTACCAGTCACCATTGATTATAAATATTGATTGTATTTTGTTTCATCGCACCCCAAATTGTCATGTGTCATTTCATGAAACTTAATTCATAGTGCATAATTTTGTCCAAGACAACCCATAAAACCACATTTCATTGAATTAAGTAATATAATTAATTGTATACATATACTTTATATTTTATATAAATTGTTTCACCCAACCTCTTTCACTTAGAATCGTTTTTTTCAAAATCAATGGTACAGTAATTTCAAATTTTAATTACCAACACATGAATATCACTCACTTTATAGTCTATACCTTGAGGTTTCGTCCTTTTTCTTAATTTCATTCTTATTTGTTGAGTGATGTTTTGAATAAAAAATATAGGAATAATCTTATTTAAAGAAGACATCCGACTGATATGGAGGAGTATTGGAATTTTTGTAGATTGCGTACAACTATACAAGATATTGATGAACATACTTAATTGTTGTAAAGTGGAATTAATTTACCTCGTGAAATATCAGACCGTGGATCATTTTTCTATATTCAGAATAGTTCAACTAGTAAGAAACGGTGACTGATACTTATTTTCATTCTAACAGTATGGTTTTTCTTACCTCAATTAATTTGATATCATTCCGCATCAATAAGAAATAATATATTAAAATATTAAATTACATTATTAAATAATATGTTTATGAATGTAATTTTGTAAAAGTTATAATAAATACAAATAATTACAATAATAAATATGTGATATGTCAATTAACATACAATTTTGTTTTCATATCTTAGTTGTTTAAATAAATTATAATTATTATTATTTAAAATCTTTAGGTACTCTTCTAATCTCTAGTTTTTAATTTTAATAACTTAATATTTTGTCACAAATAATAATTATTATTACGACAAATGATTATTATGTTCCTATTTTATAGATACACATAGTACATTCGTACATACTTATAGTTCAATATGTTAGTAGGTACCTATAATATAATATATTGTTTTTGTTATTAATTTAGATTTAATTCTTTTTGACTGTCTATACACTATACCTATTACCTAGACTAATAAAACACTAAACTGAGTGATGTAATACACCATCAGAAAATATTGAAGAATACTATATAGACGTTCTATTTTTATTCCATGAATTAATTCATTTCTTAATAGTTTTACTGAACCATTTTTAAAATAGTAAAAATCTACTGCTTACAAGTTTTAAATTTCTCCTACTGACCTGACATATCCAACAGATGGACAAATTTTAAGTTTGAAATTTCATATCGAATTTTATGAAAAAGATATGCAATATAATAGATTTTCTGTCGCAAAAGCCAAATTTGAATTGTGGTATAAAAAATGTAGTACTTACATTATTCTACAGGTACTTTGTCGCTGTATAACGGGGCGTCTGTGCAGTGTTTATATATATATATATAGGCATAGGCGCCCATTGGGGGGAGGGGCAAGACAGGACGCTTGCCCCCTCCCTGGAAAAATTATTTAAACTTATATTTATATGTTGAAATAACATTAAACCTTTCTTTACCATGAATTTAAGATTTTTTTTTATTTTGCCCCCCTTGAAAAGTTACTTATGAGCGCTCATGTATATAGGTATATATACCTATATATATAATAGACCAGTGCTTCTCAACGGGGGCGATGTCGCCCCCCGGTGGGTAGTGAAGAAGTACTAAGGGGCAGTAAGCTTGTTTTGGGTGGTAGGAGGGTAGGTAATGATCTCGTTTGACGACATACATGTAAACTGTCAACACCTTCAGTTTTCGGATAAGGATTTTTCACAACGTTTTGAAGATATTTTGTCCCTGGAAGTTCCTCAATAGATCATAAATCGCTTTGTAGATATTGAATCAACAGGAATACACTATCAAGAAGAATTGATCAACATTTCCACTAACGAGATATACCTAATATATATTATATAGACATACAAACGACGATTCAGCCATTTTTGGAGTTTTACCGAGACCAACGAACAGCAATTCTTTTTATATTTTATATACATAGAGATATTTACATTGTATAATATAAATTACGTGTAAGTTTCCACTCTACCTTAGATAAAATTAAACAACAAACAATAATGCCTTACTGTATTATTTAACTTGAAACCAAGAGGTATTACATACAGAGCATTTTTTTTATAGTGGTTTCCCCGATAGGCCTAATCCACTTTACTTATCCTAACTATGCTAATCTAAAAATTAACATACTTATTAACTTATAAACTAACTTAATTAATAACTTATAAACTAACTTGATTATTAACCTAAAAACTAATTTAATTGCTATCCTAAATACTACTTTACTTATTAATTTACAAACTAACTTAATTAATAACTTATATAAACTAACTTCATTGCTAACTTAAATAATAATTACAAATTAACTTACATTTACTTACTTTTTAACATTAACTACAAATATAAAATATAGATTTATACAACCAGTTTTCCATTTTTAAGATTGCAGTTCGTCGAAACTCCTAGATTCTGAAAAGTCTTATAGGTAAATAAAAACAAAAAAACTTTGAAAACTTTACAATAAAACTTGCATTGAAGACACTATTAAAAACTTCTTAAAATGGACTATTAGACATTTACAGTAAAATATTACTGTGAAATAATCTGTTAATAATAAATGAATAAATGAATTTAATTGTTTTTATAAGTTTACGTTTTGTAAATCTTGTGCGTATACAGTTTACCTAGTAACCAATATTTTACTTTATTGGCCAGTTAGTATCTATATAATATTCAAATAAGAAATACAATGAATTAATAAAGAAAAATAATTTTAATAACATTATAAATATTTAAGTTATAAATAATAATATCTTATATTAATACATTTTAGATAATAATAAATAATAACCAAAGCATTTATATTTCTTAACAATCTATGTCTAATAAGAACTTAAAATAAATAATCTCTTATAACAAAATATATTATATCTATGTAAAACGATACCTAAATTTTTCTCAATGTACCTATTTCTTCATTCGTAAATACAAACTCGCAGTTGCAATTTTTAACAATAGAATGAAAATTCATTTATTCTGATTTCAATGCCCAATGCCCATAATAATCTGCCGGCGTATGCCGTATAGTTGTAAGTACAGTAATTATAATATAGTGTTGATAGTATCGTGTTATATTTTTGTAATAAATATTATAATAATATTATTTTATTTTTCGTAAAACACACAATAAAATTGCTGCTTATTAAACAATTTATATTTTTTTATAAGAACAGAATTATGCATTTGTTCAGAGTTAAGATTATAATATTAGATGTCTAGATTTCTAGATTTATCGATGACTTCTACTGGTCAGTCTATATGGCACATGCATTAACAAATGTGTGAGTTTTTAAATACATTATTGCTTATCGTACCTATACATAATCTAAAATTAAATAAATACCATTAGATTCCAAATATTTTTTCGATCGATCTTTGAAAATACTTTCCAATAGTACATAATTCATTTCATGTAAGTAACAGATACTCCCAAATGTAAAACTTTAATACCTATTGTAAAATCAATGATTTTTTTTACATTAAATATTAATTAATATTTTTAGCGTTAACTTTGTTATTTTTAAGTTTTTAATTCTTAAGTCATAACCTAATACAACAAAATAATTTAAATAATAAATTTAATTTATTTATAATATAATCTAAATCTATTGTTAGAAGCAAGTTTTAAGAATGGTATACACCCCACAGAATTTTAGCTCCAGTCTACCATCAGTCGAATCTATCCTGGACTGTGAACTGTCTTACAAAAATCATTTATTGCTTTTCCTTCCTCTTACCTAATTTATTGTTGAATAAGGATTCAGTGCGGTGATGAATCTTATAACGAAAAAAAGAAATCGACTTGACATCGTCGAAAGAGGAGACTCTATCTCATAAATTTTGAATCAAACGTAAAAAAATTGGCTTTGAATCACGAAGCACAACTATCTCACTGAACAATACATATCAGAACATTTCAATTATCCTCTTAAATTATAATTACAATTTACATATATATATATATTTATTTATTATTCAATTATAAACTTTTCATGTACACTATTTTTATTTTTATCTTAACGAAGTGTGTGTGTGTGTTGAAAAATATTTTGCTTCTTATTAGGGGCCGGGGAGACAGTTTTAAAAAGGTTGAGAAGCACTGTTATAGACTATAGTCTATATAGTATGATTGTCTGTTATCCAACCTTTATAATATACAATTTTAAATACTGTGCAGTAATGCAGTTTATAATATTTTATAAAAACTCAATATATAATAATCTGTATTATAGCATACTAACGTTTTTCAACTGGTGTTCCGTGGAACCCAAAGTTTCGGTAAGCCTTATTAATGTTAAAATTAAGGTTTGGTAAAATATTTAGACCCGTACCGGAAGTGGTGGATTGCCCAATTGTATGAACATTCTAAAAATATATATATGCATTACTGAGGTTATAGAAAAAAAAAAATTGGGTTCCTCAAAAGGTTCCGTGGATAAAAGAAGTTAGGAAAAACTGGCTTATATACTAATAGGTACTATTACCACTGTTACTCATTACTAATCTGTGCTTATATTATATATGCAATAAGTAAACAATTCTGGCCATGTTCTATATATAGATGGTCCGAGCAAATCTCGCAGACCCGAAACGGCCGAAACTTTGTTAACAAAAGTATTTGTTGCACACAAGAAAAAACTTTGATCGGTAAAACGAATGCGATTATGACTTTAATATTATAATATACTACAACGAGTACAACGTGTAAACATTTGAACTCCGAGTAGTCATAGCAATTAGTATTATATAAATGTTTTTGTGGAATTGCACTGTAAAATATAATGAAGGAGGTTATCATGTACTCATGTCTACAATTAAAGATTATTCTGAAAACTATACATTTACCAATTTAAACAAGATCGAAAAGCTCTCCACCTCAAGAAAATTCAAATAATTGAATTATAAGTTATAAATATTAAGGATAATCAGCTAATACGAACGATTTAAATGAACTTAATATATATATATATATATACAAAAATAAAAAGGAAAACAAATGAGTTAATTTTTCATACACTCAAATTGAGCCTACGAAAAAACACAAATACCTACGTATTTCATATCACATCACGCATACCTACCACAGTATAGATACCACGTCTGAAGAATATTTTTAATTATTTATCTAAATAGATAATATTATAATATATCCATTATCGTGGTCTGAACGATTATGTATGAATATACTATACGCGTAGTCTTTTTCGTTCGATTCCCCCCCTCACCCCCACCCGGAGGAATAACAAGAAGTGCGAATGGAAAAAAAATAATAATACACACACACCCTATGCAGGCCTCTATGGCTATCCGTGTATCATGGGCCGCCGCATGTCACGCCCTGTATACACACGCGCATGAACACGGTATACAACCGATATCGCACGTAAGCTCCGCCCCGTCAGCGCCGCGTGCACCCGTCGGTTGGTCGGCGGCCGAGTGGCCACGGAGTACCCGCAACAATACATAATATACTCTGCAACGATACACCCTGCACGCATGTATACACGGTCCCTGCTCCAGCACCACCGCCGTCCGTCCACCGGTGACCGCGAACCCGCCGCCGACAGTCGATCGTTATCACGGAGGCTCTTCTGAACCAATATATACGTGGAGCCGCACGCACTTTCGCACCGACCACCGAACCGCACGCCGTGGTCGCGCAACCGACCGACCGACCGACCGAGTGCGAACACCATCACTACGACCCAACGAGACCGGACGACCGCCGCCGCGGACGACCGATGTCGTCGTCGTCGTCGACGGTCAACTCGGCTCAGCCCTGTAGACCGCCGGTGCCGCAGCTGTCGGACGGACTGTCATCGTTGGTGCTGTCCAAGAAGTATCTGGCGTGCGCCCGACCGCCGCACGTGTACAAACTGGACCACGAGAACCGCGACGGCCACGGTGGCGAGATCTGCTACGGCGTTGGCGTAGGCGAACCGCTGTCGACCGAGTGTTGGGAACAAGCCGGATGGGGAGCACCACCGCCGCCGCCGCCGCCGCCACCGCCGCCGGTGGTCACGACGGCCGTACAGGCGCGCTACGAGCCTTCGGACGTGTTCACGCCCCTGGTGTTCGAGGAAATACGTCCGCCGTCACCGCAGCCGCCACCGCAGCAGCCCATGTGGATACGAGCGCCCGAAAGGTTGCCGACCGCCACCGTACTGCAGGTGCACCACAACCATCCGCACCATCACCAACAGCAGCCCCAGCCGCAACCAATACACCACCATCCTGCGCAGCACCCGATGAGGCGCCCGCTGCAACACCTGCCGCCGCCGGCGCAGTCGTCGCTGTCCGCCAGGTCGTCGGCGTCCGACACCGTCCAAAACCAGCAGCAGCTCGGCGGCAACAAACCGGGTGACTTGAGTTGGCTGGTCAATTTCCAGGTGGCGTCCATCTTCGAGCAGACCGGTGGCGGGGTCGGTGCAGTAAACGTCTCGGCGGACGAATGGCTTCAAGAGCCGCCGGACACGCTGAAACCGAAGAGGAAAGCCGCCCCAAAACCAGTAGCCGAACAGAAATGTGAGTTAGAGCGGCCCAGCTGCAGTGTTTCTATAACATTTTTTTTTTATCCAAGGAACCCTTTTTTGATGTCTACTTTTGAACCCCTACTTTTTTTTTTTTTATGTTAAAATTAGTAATAATCGCACATAATTATTATAATGTGTATACTGTATTTAATTCTAAAAATATTTTAAATAACATACCATCAAGACTTTTACCTATTTGAATCATTTTTACTTTACTAATGGCATCATCGATTTAAATACTTCTTGCTACTATGAATCAGGGTTCCGCGGAACAAATTTTAAGAAACGCAAGATCTCATATACATTATTATTTAATTTTATTATAGAAATATTTTTTTCTATAGCAAAAACCATATTTTTTCTCCACTAGCACGTTACTACAATCTTTAGTTAAATTTTTTAAGTAATTTTCTCGACATTTTTGAAAAAAGCAATCAAGTTTCGCGGGATCTTGAAATTATCTCTACGGAACATAGTTTAAGATACATCGACTGTAGCACTCGTGCGGTGGACAGCTATATAAGACTCTATATAGTATATACCGTCGATCTGTTTGTGTACACTTTATCCTATCCACCGTCGATACGACAGAGTGGAAAACGAAAATAATTATACCCTTGATATACACTGAAATATTCTTGTAAACCTAATAATCAACTGGGAGATAAAAACTTTACCGTCTTTAGAAGTTCAGTTTGGAATATTTATAATGATCTGCAAACTATGCGCGATAGCCATGCGGTGCG
This sequence comes from Chaitophorus viminalis, assembly GCA_025469195.1. Classification (NCBI taxonomy): domain Eukaryota; kingdom Metazoa; phylum Arthropoda; class Insecta; order Hemiptera; family Aphididae; genus Chaitophorus; species Chaitophorus viminalis. The sequence goes on along the minus strand of JAIPRK010000376.1, from coordinate 101,184 downwards.
ATGTGCGTCCGTCCAATGTTGGACTAGTTAAACCCGTACGGCTGCAGAGATTTTACAAGTCAGGCTTCATCCAAGACTCTTCCGAAGTAGTTTTTTATATTTATCAGGCTTTTACCAAATTCTATATCAGTGTTATAAATTTATAATACCCAACTATATTCCATCAGTGCTCGGTCGAAAAATCAGAGTAGATAATTTTTATTAAGCGAATTTCTAATTTGCTATTATGATGAGTTATATCTTACACGCAATTAGATCTAAGAAATTAATTAATTAATATTAAAAATTGTACTTATTTTAATTTTCCGGGAACATTTAAGAAATATTATCCGTTTACATGTATCTTGTCTCAGATTATATAATACATTGAAGGTTGAATATTATAACTTTAGAATTGTTAGTTTTTTATGCTCTTATATAATTATACTTATACAAGTTTCAATAATACGATATGTAAGTGTATATATCGTATTAAGTGTACATAATATTTCAGTTTCGTTTTAGAATACTTTTTGTACAATTACGTCAAATTCTTCTTAAAAAAAAAACAGCGTCATTCTAAAAAGCCTCAAAGGTTCCACGTACTATGCGAACGATTCATCTTAAATATAAGCAATTTTTATAATAACCATATGTCTCCATAGGTGGAATACACTTATGTTGGGAGTAAATTGAAATATAACCAATTATAATTTTTACTCAATAATTATTGTTTTTAGCTACTACTAAAACCAGTCGAAAACAATACAGAATGCCACCATCAAGATTAGACAAAGCTAATAAGCCCGGGTACACGTATACGGAAATGATTCATCAAGCATTGATGGAAAAAAAAGAATTACCAGTAGCAGAAATTTATCAATGGATATCGTGAGTATTTCAATTAAAGCACATCTTAATACCTACCTGTTAATATAATAGTGATAGAACCATGATTGGCGTTTAAGTGGTAGATAATGCGTTGTATATTATGTGCACTTGTCGATAATTTTTATAACTGCTCTTTGTGTTTTTTATTTTTTATTATAATATTTTCCCTGCCAATGTTTCACATTTTCACTTTATACCAATATTACATACACAACGTTATCGTAACTTAATTTGATCATTAACTAATAACACTATTCGATTTTACTATAATAAACTTTTTAAAGACAAATTTTAAGTACCTAGTTAGGTGTTCTGAAATAGCATATATTGATTATAAAAACATTATAACTTTATAAAATCTTGAACATTTTAAATATTTTTCTAACGTAAAAATAAAAAAAAAAGAACGGATGGGCCTCGCTTTATTGTACAGTTGGGGGTGGAATGCACCTCGTTTATAGGATATAGGTCATTATTACAATGGATTTGTTAAATTTGAATGCAATGATAGATATCATTGTATACGAATAACGATTCTGAACGGAGTTAATATGTTTGTCTAAAATGTGTATATAATAATATAGTATTTTA
>JAIPRK010000376.1:0-99623 GCA_025469195.1 Chaitophorus viminalis | reverse complement strand
AGTATAAACAAAAAAAATTTTATGAATTTTTATCTACAAAATAACTTGCAAATTATCGTGATTTTGACACATTTTATACAAATTTGAGCTTTATGGGCTTATAAAAAAAATTTGAGTGAAACGATCTTCGATATTTTCTAGTGAGGATAAGTTAAGCTTATTATAAATCTTGTATTAAATTTTTGAGAGTTTTAGGCTAGCCAATTAAATTTTATAGATGTTTAAAAAAAAATTTTTTACAGAAATCGAAAATTTAAATTGTCTATAAATAAGCCAAAATATGTCAAAATACTTTGAAAACTTAACCATGTATAGAGGATGCCATTATAAAGATTTGGTGAAAATTTCAAGTTTTGCGGTTTTTCGTTTTTGAGTTGAAGCATTTTAAAAAAATGTATTTTGTAAAAACGTGATTTTGTGTAAAATTTCCCGTTTTTTTGTAATTTTTTTATTGTTTTTTTCGATTTTTTTAAAAAGTATTGAAAAAGTTGAATTTCAGACTCGCTCAAGTACCATCTACATTCACTTTCCTTTCAGAAAAGTTGCTATTTAAGAAAATCGAAGTATTTTTACTGCCAAAAAAGGTGTCGTCAGACACACAAAAAAAAAACACACATTGTAAAATCAATAGATTCCATCACTCCGTTCAGAATCTAAAATGTATACAATACAACTATAAACGTTGATTATAAATATAATAACAATATAATAATATATTAAATAAAGTAATAATTATTCATAATCATTACTATAAGCTATTTTGTCAGCTTTTGTGAGCTAGAAATTCAGTCTATAAACTTATTTTTTTTTCTAATTTATTTTTACCATGATTAGGATAGTTATGACATTTTTTTTTTTTTCCAAAGAATCAAATATCTTATTTTAAGACATAGAAATATCAATCTCTAAAGTATTATTGGTATTATAATACAAACATTACAGCAATCTTAAGCGGTATCTGCTATTAAAATAGTTAAGATCGAGTCAAATCAAAACGTTTTTCGTTTATCGTCCTCCAACATAAACATGTCTTCACCACAATATTTGTTTACAACGTTGTCCTCGTGTTTGCTACGTAAACCTTTTACCCTATGTATCTACCTATCATAGTCATCAATTGGCAACCACAACAGCTAAAACTCCCACACCCGTAAGTATATATTTACTACGTCCCCTAAGCGTGCTAACACCAATTTTACGGTTCAGTGGCAGAGGAATCGCTGTTTATGGATCGCGTGACATTATGGGGATAAATACAATTATATATTTGTTTAGGTATATATATTAGTAAATGTGTGGCCCGCTGACAAGTGCATATTTTAGAGCCAGCTCTATGTATAATACTTAAACAAAACGAACTAAAGTAACGCCTGAAAATATAATTCATATTTTTGTATAAAATAAAAAATAAGGAATATCAGACTATACTGCAGAAGAATTCAAAATTGTCCATCCCCTAGTTCCTTATTGTGCCTTGAGGTCTTTAAACTATTTTTATAGTTCCTAAATTATTAATTTCCAAAATAAATAATGGTTATATACTTATACGTTTGAACATTTATTATTTAACATTATTGTATTATATTATGTTATACCATATTTTGTTTTCCGGATTTTTGGCACATCTATCCCTATAGAGATACATTAACACACGTGACGCCAAGCTTAAAACCTACTAATTCTTACAATCGTTTTATTTTCTTCATTGGCAAAGACTGTAAAAAATAATTATTATTAACAATGGACATTTGATAGAAATAAATATAGGTACCATGTAAATTCAATATTATCACATAACTTTATAAGAAACAAATTGATTTTGGTTTTAATTGTAACTAAATTAATATTATAAACATAATAATAAAATTATTACAACGTAAAATAATAATACTTAAACTTAGATCATTGATGTAAAACATGTGCCTGTTCTTTTATTTATTTAAATATTTAAAGAAGTATCTAATATACAATAATACATTTGTAAGAATACCTCTGGTACAATGTAATATTGTGTAAAAAATAAACAGTAAAAACTAATATAATTCTCCTTCATTAACTTTAAAGATAGATAAGAACATTATCAAAGTTAATCATATGGAGTAGTAACGAACTAACGACTTAACATTATAGCAATGTACAAATGTATACTATACATATAATAATTATATATAATAATATAATTATATTTAATGGGAATTTTTGATATATTTTTTCTATAATTTAACCAACATTTTTGTTTAAAATAAACTTCAATTAGTAACATAATAAAAATTATTAATCTGAAAAATACTTATAAATATAAAAATAGCAAAACTATTTGGTGAGATACAACCATACAGGGTCGGATGTATGATATATTGGTAATTTAAACTTAAAATCAATGTACCAATGTCTGTTTCTCTGGAAAAAAAAACGGTGCTCTGTGAAAGATATCGGAGGATACATTTATACTTCTAAAGATGATTGATATAGCAGTAGAACCAAATTTCATAAAACATTTAACTTTTAATAAGACATTTCAAGTGTCTATCATACCTATATCAACGTACACACATTTCATTCAATTATTATGAAAATTCATGAAATATTTATTAAATTAAACTAATATAAGTACTCAGTTAATATTTTGAGTCGCTACGAGTTACGAAAACAAAATAACAACCAATTCCAGTATCGTTAAAATTCTAGGTGGGGTACCAAGTTCGAAACTCGTATCCGGACGGTATATCAGGTTGAAGCTTTTCGCAATTTGTACACTGTTTTTTTAATTTATTCAAAAAAACGTTGTGAAGTTTAAACAATTACCCCCCCCAAACTAAACGAAATTTCCTACCAAAAAAGTACTAGGTTTTTACATATTCAAGTAATTCTTTTAGTCGAAATCTCACACGCACCCACACACAAAACATTCATATAATGGTAAGACCAATACATTTCACTCAGAATCTAAAAGTTAACATAACATAATACAATTCCGTAAAGTATGCTTTTTAAAATAATAACATTATAATTTAAGGTTAATACTTACTAAGTTAAATTAAATAATAATGTACTATAAAATGTATATATTTTTTTATGTTTGTTATACGGCTACATAGCTACATTGCTACAACATGAGATTAAAATGTTTTATTAAATAGTCAGAACCTACACCAAATGAACTGTATATCGTATAATATTATATTATAACCTATAAGTATGAATTAAAGTAACTCTAAAGTGGGTAGGTATAATTATCGTACTTATACGACTATGAGCTTCAAATCGATTATAATTTCCCATGACACACACCCTGAAATTATTATAGCGGAATATTTTCCTTTAGTTTCACTTCACCTGTCTATAAAATATTTCCCTAGACACGTGTTAGTATTTCCTGTGTAAAACGGTTTCGGAAAAGAGGGTTAAAAGGGATAATAATGGTTTCTGTCCATTTGTTTCCGTAATCAACCGGCCGTGAAACTTTTCACCTATTCCCACCCTGTTGTGTATACCTACCTAGATTGCTAGATGTGTCCCTATAGATATCAAAAACAAATGAGACTACTATAATTGTATTTAAATTACATGATATCGAGCTAAACCATATCGTTTAAAACTTCATAAATATAAGCACCTATGCAACATTAATACAGCACAGTGTGTTGTGCGTCGGTCAGTACGTATTATTCGTAAAGTGTCGTACAAAGATAACTGCATATGCGGCAGCTAGATATTATAGTTATTAGAAAATTGATTTATTATTTAGATTTTGACTTTTGATTGCATACGCGAATACTTTAAATGCTTGCTATAGCAATAATATTATATACTTCCCGTTTCTATTACATTTTCCAAATATTTTTTAAATTATTTGATATTAACAAACCCAAACATTTACTGAGAGAAGCTTATAAGTTATACTTACATATTTCAGCAAGAAAAAATAGCATTCTGGAATTCATATAAAATTCAAAAGACAGTATATTTAAATATATACATAAATATTAAATATATATTCACATATACGAGGAGACCATCACCATACATGACACACAAATAGATTAATTTTTAAAATCATAAATAACAATATTTTGGAACCTATTTAAAATATTTTTTTTTTCGAAATAGATACTCATAAATACAAATTACAATCAATCACCATGATATTTTTCATTATTGGATTCTAAACATTATTTATGGCGGTATTAATACATTTTAAGGGAGCCGTTCATTTTCATGATATACTACTAGTATAATTATACGACGGTGGTAAAAAACGTTCATCTAAAACCCGCATTAGTCTGTGTGTCTGGCCCACCTTTAATATTATCTCCGTATTTAAGAGTTCATTTAAGATTATTTTCCATTTTATTTAGATGTCAGGTGCCGAAATCGGAAAACTATAATTACATAAGAACTGTAAATCATTCAGCGTATTTACTTTAGTTCGTTGCTGTTAAATTTTTGAAGTTTAACTTTTGGTTTTCATTTTTTTTATTTTCATTTGACACAGATGGCCCTTGGTATGACTGTTCACACATGTCTTTTCAGCATAGTTGTTGTATATTTTTATATTTTGTAAAATAACAATAATATACATAGTCGATACTACTTTGTAGTTTGCCATTTGGTAAATATATTTACGTAGTTAGATAAGAAATATTTTTCTTTTCCAAACGTTCGTGATTTAGAGTATTTTATTACTTTAGGTATGAATATGAATTGGGTAATATTATTTTGGATGAATTATCTGTCTTAATACACTATGGGTTTGGTTAATTATTATTATTACTATATATTTTTGTTTTATTTAGATTAATCAAAAATACAGCTATAACTTTGTTTAACAATATATTGAACACGGCCGAACCGTGATTATAAGTACCGTATAACGACAACAGTTTTATGTATTTAGTTGTTTAATAAGTAATATAGCTACAGTCCGCAGGTCTCCTACGGCAAGAATTGTTAATATTATTAATCATCGAAAATGACCATCAGGTGTGCCGTAGGTATAACGTCTTTGAAATGTTTTGATCAAAAACTTGAAGTGTTTTATTCTTTTCCACGACCAATTTTAAATAAAAACGATATTGTTTATGAGTATAGCGTGTGTATGTTAGGTAGGTATGACCGAAAATAACTCACCCCTTCGCTCGTTTATTGTGTTCGTACCACCTCGGTGCCAGGTACCTACCCATATTTCTGTATTCTGTCCTCGTAGAAAATAAAGAAATAAGGTTAACTTTATATACCGAAGTCACAGTCCCCCTTTGCAACTTGTATTTTGATATTTTATACTTTACAACAATAGATAGACTATAATATATACACCAATAATGTGTTGTGGGCAATTTTATTCTAGTACCAGACAGATTGTCGACTGTGACTTGTGATTCTAACTGGTCGAACCATTTAATAAATTAAAAATACAACTGTTACTATTCATGTGCAGGATAAAACGACAATATTATTACTTATACTCGTTAAAAAGTCGTGTGTATACGTATATGATGGTATATGGGCTTAACAGACGAAGGATTAGGCCACGTTTAAGGGGAGTTTACGTTTTATTAAATATTGTTAACATTTAAATAAACAAGTAAATATGTGGTATGAGACGTTTTAATATGATACTTCAATACTTGGAACGTTTTTTATGTTGTTTGGTAAATATTTAGGAGGGTTAGGCTTTCGTAAGCCTATTCTCCTCCCTGGATTTTGACCCATACGTGTGATTAGTATTACCTATACGGCTATATTATACCGAAATATAATACTTATGTGTATGATATACTTTAGATTAATAAATCGTAGATCCAAGATCGCAACTGCTAACTACCGTAACGAAGTTAAAATTATTCTTTGTTAACGAAACGATTAACTTTACAAGTTGACGTTTAAAAGCATTAACTAGAACTTTCAAGTATACGTTGTACAACTATAACAATTAAAAGTCAAGTCGTAACGTGTATATTTATTTACATAGAATCAATTAATAATTACATCATACATTATTATTACTATAACGATCATAATCGTATATCTTTATGTATGCTGTACAAACAGCGATAGGTTAAATTTTACTATTACCTACCCCCCGAATATTTTGGGTAGAGTCTGTAAACTATGATGCAAATTTATCAGTTTATTATTCCGCAATTTAAGGAAAATCATAATTCCATTTAATTCTAGATTTATACGGTTATATGTGTTCAACAAGGTGATGGGTCGAAGGTGATAATTCCCCATAAATTGTGAAGTAATTTCAAGTAATAATTATTTTTGAGTATTTTATTGATGACGCGATAGGAATATATTTTGTGATTTTCTCCCCGTTCGTTTGGAACAGCGTTATACCATTGATTTTAGAATAATATACTCTAAAAATATTCTAACATCAATGGTTATACTTATATACTTAGGTATAGTGACTTGGTCTATAAGTATTTATCATACCTGTGTGTTATACACTTAATTATTTATTAATTAAACTCGTAAGGGCCAAGGGGTAAAAGTAGAGTGGTTGAATAGGTACTTATTATGTACCATTATACCAATAATTCTATATGATAATAGACATAGAGGTAGCGAGATACAATTAATTAAATATATCCTATTACTTCACATGTCGACAATATTCACCATAAATTGAAATACTTGGTTGAATACATTATTATTATAACTGTAAAAAGTATTGAACGTATATTATATTATGTTTTTCAGAAGTCATTTTCCGTACTTCCGCGAGGACGACGAACGCTGGAAGAACTCGGTGCGTCATAATTTGTCCATAAATCCAAACTTCCGAAAAGGGAGAAAATCTCAAGGGGCCGGTCATTATTGGCGATTGTGCAATTCCGAGGAAAGTCTGGGCCATCGCGAGTTCTCGACAATCGTTGAAGAAGACACATCTTCTCAGCAAGAGCCGTCCGAATTGGAACAAGCTTGCAAGTATTTGGAAGGTGAGCTACAGCGCGATAGCTCCTTGGAAGACGTGAAAATGCATTCGGTCATCGACGATACGGAATTAGAAAATGGTATGTTTTTTGGTTATCTGGTCGACGAACGAAACGTGTAAACGAAAATTTATATAAGTCGTGTACAGAGGAAAAAAATAATCAAATCTCTTATAGTTACCACTTTCCCCCTTTAACGTATACCTACAATTTATTTTTCTGTTTTCTGTTCCACATGTACTGTACGTTTGTACCTATATTGTTTTGAAATGGATTTTACGATTTACCGTGCTATAACAGAGATTTATGATAAACTCTCAATGAAAAGTTAGTGCCTTGTTAAGTTGGTTCATGAACTGTCGTGTACCTAATAGTTTAGTTATCTTATTTTCCAAAAGTACCTATCGCAGAAGTGCAGAACAGTAATTTGTGGCAAAATAGGTATATTCAGTATAAAACCTCTTCATAACGGACTCTCTATTAAACGGAAAATGTCAATAGTCCCGTTGCAAATAATATATGAAATTGACCTCTCTAAGACGGAAAAATGTTTAGTTCCAATATGATTCCGTTATAGAGAGGTTTTACTGTATTATAAAACTCTTGGCAGATTAAGTATTCTACGTTGGTGATTTTTTTCTTTTTTTTGAGATTATAATAGTAGGTTGTTCATAATCATTGTATATCTCAACGAGTTTTCTGCACAAAATAGTACACTGTATAAACCTAACCTAAAAGCCCCACTACAGTCCATACACGATGACTTCCATTACATTATAATTTATAATTCATCACTGGTGTAGAATACAAATACATTTTTTAATACTTTATCATATTTGTCATACATTTATGTATTCAATATGTAACCAACCCCCTGAGTCATGCTTAAAATCATTTTTTGAATCCGATTAGATTATATTACTTTCAAATTTTAAAAAAATTGTCCGTTTGACTCTTGTACTTTAAAGAGAATCCTTTGTTTAGATATTTTAAATTGTTGAAATTAGAGATAATTCGCAAAGATAGAATTCAATAAAATATTTTATGTAACACAATAATGTTATTTTAAGTTATAAAGTATTTTTAGTACAAGCTCTCAATAAAATTTTCATATTTATATTGTTAACAACATTTTGCAACTTACAGTGCAGAAAATATATTAACAAATATTACAAGACTGGTAAAAAGTAATTCTAAAATAGGCACTTTTCACTTAATTTATGAGATGTTATTTTTAAAAAAAAAAAATGATTGATGTTTATTTATTTTAATTTCAGTGCCATTATATTTTACTTTACTAGTTACTTCTAATTTGTAAGCCTTAAATTATTATAATCTGATAATCTAAAGTACAATATCATTACTCTTTTGTTTACAGTTCAATTGTTTTGTTTAATTTGGGTAAAATAATAATAATAAGTTTAATCTACATAAACCATACTATATCACATTTACAAAATGTATTTATAATTAACATACGTCATAGATAATTTTAGTAATTTTTATAGTCATAGATTATAGAACATTTAAGAAAATAGTTTGTGTTTGATTATGAATACAAAATTAAAAATAAGTTTAGCTTAAAACAAATATGTTTTTATTGATTTAATTATATTTTATTTTATTATTTTATAATTATTAATTAATAATGAAATAAAATTCAATTTTATACATTTGTTTGTTTTTGTTTCAGAACTATATACCAATTCGTTTTTGATTTCAAATCCATCAAAGTATGTAAATGAACAAATCAATGTGTCAAATAACAATGATTTTCATTCATACACTGAAAACATTTTGGAGGAGTCCATAGACTTTCAGTATTATAATTTATAAATCTTCCAGCTCAAACTATTTTGGTTTCCAAAATTCCAAGTTCTATTATTTATTTTTTTTACATATATTTTATATATTTAAGACTGACCAACAGGTAACCTTTTGAATACTACTTTTACATGATTGATTATGACCATCAATTTTGACACTAAAATTTAGCCTGTTTGTGTTTATAGCTTTTTTTTTTTTATTTGTTACCAATTTCATAAATACATTCTTTATTATCATGTATAAAGGTTCTAGTCAATTATTTATTATTCAAAAAATAATATTTGCTTGTTTTTTTTTTTTTTTTTGCAAAATACACCAACTTTTAAATAGACATAAATATTAAATTAATTATTCAAAGCAATTTTTCCACAGATATAAAGATTTTAAAAATAAACATCTCAAAAATAGTACTTCATATTTTTATATATTTAAAAAAAAATGTATATAAAAAAACATGTGGATTAAAAACAACCTTATGTGTTTTGAAGTTAGTTTGTTATTAGGATGTTTAAGTGAAAATTAGTTATTTGAAATTAACAGTGACCACGATCTTCAACTCGTTGTCTTGGTGCAGCTTTAATGATACAATCAACACGCAATATCATTTCGGCAGCCTCAGCCGCAGAAACGAGTACTTGTCTTTTGACGACGAATGATTCAGTTATTCCAGTTTCTTGCATACATCCTAAAGCACCTTTATCCATATCTGAAATAAAAATATTTTAAATAGTAAGACGGTAAGATAATGAAATTGTTAATAACTACTAACCTAGACCCATGGTAGTTTTGTTTAGAGCATGGGCAGCTTTTAATTCACTGATAAGTTGAGCAGAATCCAAACCAGCATTATCAGCAATAGTGGTAGGCAAAGCCTGTAAAGCCCGAGCAAATGCCTCCATCGCCACTGCTTCTTTTCCAGCTGTTTTAGCTGCTACAAGACTGACAGCATTTGCCATTAGCATTTCACTGCAGCCACCACCATACACAATAGTAGGCTCCTTAACAGTGGAAGATAATACACACAGAGCATCATGCAAAGAACGATCTGCCTCATCAATAATTTGTTCAGTGGCCCCACGTATAACAATGCTACATGCTTCACCAAGTGCAACACCAGAAAAACGTAGTAATGTACTTTCTCCGATCATTGTTTCTTCAATTAGTTTGCATGTTCCCATCTTGGCAATAGCTGGAGAATCAAATGTTGACAAAATCTCGCCACCAGTAACAAGAGCCAAACGTTCAATACCATCAAAATCAGCATGTTCAATAGCCATAATACCAGCATCACCAAAGAGTTGTTCGGGATAATTGTAAATCAATTGTCTAAAATGAAACAATATTAATTGTAATGTTTTTCATCAAAATAGAATTTTAATGTAGAACAATTATTAAATTAAATAGTAATTTCAGATTATTAAAATAGCAGTTTTTTAATAATTCTGAACACATTTAAATATTAACTTAGATATAATAATAAGACGGTTAATGAAATTTAATTGCTTCACTCCTAAAATATATAATTTAGGGAAAATGTATAAGTGTGACCTAACATAATAGTTCCTAGAAACATGACATTTAGTCATATTATTTTATTCATTTGAAAGCAACAATGAATAATTGAAAAAATTATTTTCAGTTAAGGTCAGTAATTATATTGAAACTTATGTTTATACATAACCATAAAATAAAAATTATAAATCACATATTCAAAAACAAGGAAAATTTAAAATGAAATATTATTTTATCTATCTTAAGAAATCTAAATAGATACAGCTTAACATTTGAGTTATATTAAACAAATATTTGATCACAGAAAAAATGTATAATCAATGTAAAATTAAAATTTACTTGCATCATCCAAGAACTTTAAATCAATAATGAAAACTCAGAAAAGTTAAATTCAATTAAAAATAACTTATTTTTAGAGTTAATAATAACTGCAACGTTTTACTAGAATGTATATTTTACCTATTAATGAACACATTACATTCATGAGCAAGTATTTTTCCAACTTTATCCTTCATTTTTTCTTTCTCTGCCAATTCAAGTTCTGCAACTTTTGCCATAGAATCAACTTTAATACGGGATCCAAATACTTTGATTTTGTCTGTATCCATAGGAGTATTGGCAATAAGTATACGAGCATTTTCAATACGTTTTGGCTGATGTTGCCCTATTTTCTTGTCAAGAAGAAAACCTATTAAAATAAACCATTTTATTCATTAATATTTAATTTTAGGGATATTGTTAAATTTTACTTACCTTCATCCAAAAATGAATCTTCTAAGCATCCACCTTTGAGCTTAATAATCTGTATGGCCGATAAATTACCAGAACCTTTGAGACGTAAAATGGCATCAACAGATAATTTGGCAAAATGTTCTTTATGCTGAGATAAAATTTTAGAGCTCAAAGTTGTACGAGCAATATTCATTAAATCTTCTCTGAATTTAGCATCATTAGCACTGTTGTTCAATGAAGCAGCTTTTAAAGCTTCATGTGCAATTGCTGTTGCTTTTCTCCATCCAGATACAATTACTTGAGGGTGAATTTTTTGATCAACCAGTTTTTCAGCTTCACGCAATAATTCAGCAGCTAATAAGAAAATAATAATAAATAATCATAGACTAAAACTACAAATGCATTTGAAAACAGTAATTAATATAATGAATTATGTTTATTAAGAATGTAGAAAACTAAAAATTATAATCCTTGGAATCAATTGAATAAGTCTAAATGTTACCAATAAAAGATACATTTTAATTTGACAATATTTGAAAAAAGTATTCATATATTTTCAAATACTTAAAAAAAGTTTCATATCATTGCTAACCTTATGATCATAAAAATAAATCTAGACAAATTTTAAGAATATTTATAGGGTTTTTAGGTTCTGAAATTTGGAATAGAACTACATTAAATTATAATCATTTGCTGAAAATATACATATATATTTTATTTAAATAGCATGGCTGAATGGTAAATGATATTTGTTAATATAAACTTACTATTCATTTAGGTATTATTTTAATGTGATAGAAATAGAATTGATATAAGCTTTATAAAAAAAGGATTGAAAAAAGTAGGTATATACTAGATTTAAAACCCAAATACTCTGGGAAAGTAATATTAAGTTTAAATATTTATTTTAAAATGTTAAACACATATTTATAGTTATATGCGAAAACTAGATTTAGCATAAAATATATGTTGCTATCTTTAACATCATGTACATGCAATTAATGAGTGTCCACAAATTACTTCTTGACTGATTAAATATCAAAATTTTAAACTACATATTCTTACATATTCTGAAATTAGTGCACATTTGGCATATTTTGTATATTTTAACAAAGATACTTCTCACAATCAAAAAAGTTTTGAGTAAAAGCAAAATTATTATAGGTATGTTTACATATCAAATATTATACAAAAATAAACAAGAAAATTCTTAATAACTTATTATTTTTTCAATTAACATACACTAAATGTGTCATACTTTTATCCTATTATGTACCAATATTATATACTATTAATTACTTATCTACTATTTTTATAAATAAAAATAAAAATTTTGGTATGCATGTCTTACCTTTTTTCTTATATATTTTACGATTTAAAATGCATATAATATCCAGTATTTAGAAAAGTTTTGTAAATTAAATAATTACATATGTCATAAAAATTAACATTATAAATGTTAGATTTAAACAATAAATAAAATGATTCATAAAAAATGTGTACTGAACCAAAGAAAATTAAGATAATTAAATATTTAAGCCGAAACCAAAGAATTATCATCCATTGTTTTTAATTCCAAGTTAACTCTATAGTACCTATAAAACTATAAGAATAGACCTTTATAATATTTCTATTTGTAAAGGAATAAAACATAAAATAATAAATTAAATAATGATTTTCAATGTTCTAATGACAACTTATAAGTTTTAAAAAGAAAATTTGAGGATAAATATTGGGTGTTAAAACAGCATATGTTGTTCGTAATCATGACAAACATTTTTAGAACGAAGCAGAACATAGGTATACAATTTCCACACAACAACTAATACATACTTAAGTTAGACATTCAAGTATTAATACATTACCTAGAACAGTCACAGAAGTGGTACCATCACCAACTTCAGCATCTTGGACTTTGGACATATCAACCAATATCTTAGCGGCCGGGTTGTCAACTCCAATATTTTTCAAAATCGTTGCACCGTCATTGGTAACTTCTACTTTGGCGTCCATTCCACCGCGGCCGGGGGATATAAGAATCTTGTCCATGCCTTTCGGGCCCAATGTGCTTTTGACCAAATCACCGATGGCGATGGCTCCGATGAAACTGGACAATCGTGCGTTTTCACCCCTGTCTTCTTCGGCTTGTTGTTTCAAGATACGTACCGGATTTAAAGAAACCTGGACGAATGCACAAAACAACAATCAATCAATGTTACATCATGTAAGAGTGCCGTGGTGCAACGCCTACGTTAAAACACACCGCAATTTTGGTAGGTTAAGACGGCCCCGGAGCCACAGCACATAACGGGTTAGGGTTACTTACCATTATGGAATTCTACGAAGTGATATTATAGCGAACAGCGGGTGCGGACAGTGTATTGAACGGACGATTAAGTCTTGAGCGGAATACAAACGATAAGAATTGAAGATGCCCACACGGTCAGTCGATGAGCAACGTTTTCGACGCTGGATCTGGGATCACAACAACGAGGTATCGTGGTAGACCGGGTGGTCCGGTAGGGGGTAAGGATGATTTACATTATCAGACGAAACTTATCAGACCGAAAAACAGGACCCGAAGTGGTACCAACCCGACGAACGCCATTTTTTTCCGCATCGTCACGACGCGCCCAAATAATTCGAACACGTGGTGTTTTTGAAATGGTGCTCATTCACGGAATATATCGACACGGATACAAATTTACAACGTATTTTCAAATTTTTTGGAGGAGGAGTTCTGAAAAATAGTTAAACTTATAACATTATTAAAAGTATTTGCGAGAAGAATTAATAATTATATTATTCCACTATTATTATAAATATAAATCAAGATTTTTTTACAATGAAATTGGTAAACGCGTATTTTTAAAATAACCACAAATTAAACCCGAGTTACTTATACAAACATTGAAAACACATAATACAAATTAATGTTATCTTCTGAATATACAAAGCGAGTAATTTATGACTTTTGAACATTTTTTTTCTTCTTCTGGGGGATCAACATCCCCCCTCCCGTTCACCCGAAAATACGCCACTGAAAATAATATATAATTCGTATTCCCTACACAAAATTCATTATACGTCTACACATCAGTAAATTACAGAATTTGGCTAAAAGTACTTTAATAAATAATTCATCATTTTTTTTAAAACCCAGTTGTATTGAATAATAATTAAATTTTTGTTTGATATCCATTCATGGAACAATTTAAACACTTGAAATTGTTTTGAACTTACTGTCCTACTCTAATCAGTTTACTGCACGAATCCATCGGTTTTTTTGTGTACTGTATACATTCTTGAAGCTCATCGTTCTTGTTAGAAAGCTGTAAAACTTCACGTTTGCAGTTTTTTGTACATTTTCAGCAAATTTTATTGCACATTTTAAAATCAGTAGAAAAACTAAAATTACATAGCGCAGTTTAAAAATACTTAAATACACCTATGAAAATCGATCCATAACAAATTATTGCATTTTAAATAGTATGCAGGTGTACAAAAATTGCGCATGTAGTCCACCTGGAGCACTGGAGTATGTTTGCATAGTGTCTCATAGGATAATGACCAATGACCATAGAAATATTATAAACTAAATTTATATTATGGCTATGATAATGAATAATGATTAATGATTACAATATTCTCTACATCGTGTTGACTACTGAAGTAAAGTAATAATTAATATCATATCGCATAATACTTGTAGTACAAGGCACTACAAGCTCAAAACTAAACACTCTCTAGTCTCTTTTTATTGCTAAAAATTGGGCATGGGTTGATGATTAATCGTTCCTTAGTTAGTCCCCGATAGATTTGATTTCAATTATAAAGAAAGAGTTATATTTAATAAAGAGAAGAAATTTATTTAAAGAATTATTTATTAAAATATAATAATTGATTTCTAATGTAAAATTATTGATTAAAGTTATTTCAAGATTCGGATTATAGAGATTATTAAATATTTTTTATCTTAAAATAGTGAAATTTATATATAGTAATAATCAAAAGGTAAGGAACCAATGAATAAGACGTAATAAATAATATTTATAGTTGATGTTCAAATTTAATGTTAAAAAAAAAACAAAAACATAGTAGTGAGTTCTCTGAGACAGTTGAATTTAAGTTTTGAAAAAAGTTTTATACAAATAAAGAGAGAAATAATTAAATTGAAATATTAAGCTTTGACAATTAAATGTAGAGCATTGATCATTTAAGTAGAAACATTAGAATTGAATGAATGATAATAATTTTTATTAAATGCAAAATACGTCTTAGTTGTTGCCGTTTTCTAGCTTTCATGAATACTTTTCTAAACAATCTGTAAGTATAAAAAAGTAATTTTAAAAATAAAATTGAACGTTAATAAAAGAACATCATTTTGTTTTATTGAATATCACTATCGAATATAAAGTAAAACTCATTCGTAGAACTTAGAAAAAATTATAATTTTTTATTATGTAATTAAATATATACGTTGTATATACAATTACACGTACAAATGAAAATAATTTTTTAAAGGTTATATATAGGGTAAACCGGATAACAAAAACCACTACACCATTCGCAGATGTTTTATATTAAATATTTGTTAATGAAATGTTTCCTACTTTCCTAGTATATTAATTATCAAGACTTTATATTAAAGAAATATTATTAATATAAAATTTAGTATTTAATTCATAAATTAACTAATGAATTCATTCATACAATTAATTTTAAATTATGAAGCTGGAAGTTAAAAGTTGAATAATTAATATTTGTTAAAAATTTCTCCAAACGGTGTAACTATGAAAAAATAACATACAAATACTAAAAATACGAGTATACTGCTGTTACATTACCATTCAACAAGATCTTCAATTGTTCAATCGTTAATAATTTTTGTACCCCTCATACCATACATCTGATTATTTGCATAGTATTCTGGAAACAATAATATGTTAAACTTAATAGCTTCATATTTTATTTGAAAAATAATTATAATTACTTATAATGCCTTTTAATTTAAGAGAAATTTAGTGACTGCTCGGCTCGGGGGAATATAGTGATGATAAAATAACGAGAATTTTTTTGTAAATTTAATGTAAAATTATGTTCAATAATATAAACATAATATTATTAATAATTATTAAGTTGATTTATATTTTGTTTGTAAAATTATGGAAAAATAAATATTAGTTATATATAAAATAAAGTTATTTTGTATTACCAAAACAAAAAAAAGAACCGGATGAACCTAGTTCTGCTCTACAGTAGGTGGTGGAGTACTGGAGTAGACCTCGTTCATAGGAAAGGCGAAGGTCATTATAATGGATTTGTTAAATCTGACCGCAATGCTAGGTATCAATGTATCATAGCATACGAAAAACAATTCTGAACGGAGGTGATTTGTTAGTCTATAATTGGTATGTATATTACATAATGTATCGCATCATGTTATATATTTAAACTGTAATATTATGTCAAAATTCGATGTTCAAACGCTTATAAAAAAATTGTGCCCATGGATTTAAAATAATTTTTGAATGATTGTGAGAACAACTTCTGTGGAATCTTTTATTAAATTTTCAAGTACTTTGTACCAGCCAATTTATTTTTTATTAGCAATTATAAAAACGGATGGGCCTTGCTTTGCTGTACAGTTGGGGGTGGAGTGCACCTCGTTTATAGGATAGGTCATTATTACAATGGATTTGTTAAATTTGAATGCAATGATAGATATCATTGTATACGAATAACGATTCTGAACGGAGTTAATATGTTTGTCTAAAATATGTATATAGTATTTTATATTTAAAATGAATTATAATGCAATTTCGAAAAAATTTTAATTTCAAACAGTCATAAAATTTTTTCTTTTAAGTCCGGTAGAAATTTTTCTATATATTTTTGAAGGTAAGCTTATGGAAAACCTAGTGTTAAAATTTTGAACTTTAAGTATAAACAAAAAAATTTTTATGAATTTTCAACTACAAAATAACTTGCAAATTATCGCGATTTCAACATATTTTATACAAATTTGAACTTTATGGGCTTATAAAAAAAAATTTGAGTGAAACGATCTCCGATATTTTTTAGATACAATTATTATAACTTATATTTAATCCTTTAATACATTTTCAAGAGTTTTCGGACAGTCAAAAAAATTTTATAGATATTTAAAAAAAAAACTTACCAAAATCGAAAATTTAAATTATCTATAAATAAGTCAAAATATGTCCAAATTCTTTGAAAACTTAAGTATGTATAGAGAATGCCAATATAAAGATTTGGTGAAAATTTCAAGTTGTTACGGTTTTTCGTTTTTGAGTTAGAGCAAATTTCAAAAACCGATATCATTTGTCAGTCTAGAATATTATACATTATATTATATTTTACATGTAATTTTATATCAATATTTGCTGTTCAAGCGCTTATAAAAAAAAATTGTGGCTATGGATTTTAATTATTTTTGAATGACAATAATAACTACTTGTGTGGAATCTTCTATTAAATTTTCTAGTATTTTGTATAGGTCAATTTTTTTTATCACCGATTATAAAAAAAAAATGTAAAAAATTCGAGTATTTTAAATGCCTATAAGTGGCTTAAAATCAATATATTTTGAAAAAAAATAGAGCATTTTAAAAAAATGTATTTTGTAAAAACGTGATTTTGCGTAAAATTTCTCGTTTTTTCGTCATTTTTTTATCGGTTTTTTCAATTTTTTAAAAAAGTATTAAAAAAGTTGGATTTTTGACTAGCCCAAATACCATCTACATTCACTTTCCTTTCAGAAAAGTTGCTGTTTAAGAAAATCGAAGCATTTTTACTACCAAAAATCGTGTCCTCAGTCACAAATTAAAAAACACACATCATTGTAAAACCAATAGATTCCATCACTCCGTTCAGAATCTAAACATTTTTTAAAAAATCAAATATTTCAAAAACTTATAAGTTGCTTAAAAAATTAGTGTGATATTTTCAACAAAAAAAAAAAAAAAAAATTAAAGAAAATGCCAATCCAAACAACTGGTAAAATTTAACATATTTTTTTAATCACCCCCACCTCTTTCAGAAAAATCCAGTGAAATGTTTTATAGTTTTGTCTTTATAAATGTTTATTTTGGGTCACATACATTTAATGGATAATACTACAGTATCCACATATTAAAACAATAAATACTAACAAAATATTTAAATACCTATAATAAGATATATTGTACCAAATCGCAACCATGACGGCATGACACCTATATATTATTAAAACCCCTTCATCCCACCATTTTCTGATTTTTACATTTACGATAAAACCGTATGTTCCGAGCACCATTTAAGAAATCATATCTTAAATCGTAGTTTCGAGATCAAATAATGTCATGCAAATATCGTATTATTGAATACAGTGCTATTGCATACATATAGGTTTATATATTACGATCGTATTCTTAAGGTTTAATTAACTGCGTAAAATAGTTTGATTTCATGTTTATCTCATTTTACGGTTCATACATTGTGTACTAATTGGTTAGGCACTAGCTGGTGATATGACGACTCAATGTTTGTAACCTGAAGGGTCTAGGTAATAACCATGAATGGTACCTACACACAATATTTATTTTAGATTCTGAACGGAGTGATGGAATATATTGATTTTACAATGTGTTTTTTTTTTTATTTTTTTTTTTGTGTCTGAGGATACGATTTTTGGTAGTAAAAATGCTTCGATTTTCTTAAACAGCAACTTTTCTGAAAGGAAAGTGAATGTAGATGGTACTTGGGCAAGCCAAAAATCCAACTTTTTTAATACTTTTTGAAAAAATCGAAGATTTTACGCAAATTCAAGTTTTTTAAAAAACATTTTTTTTTAAAATACTCTAACTTAAAAACGAAAAAATGCAACAACTTGAAATTTTCACCAAATCTTTATATTTATGTTTTCTATACATGGTTAAGTTTTCAAAGTATTTTGACATATTTTGACTTATTTATAGACAATTTAATTTTTCAATTGTTGTAATTTTTTTTTTTTAAACATCTATAAAATTTAATTGGCTGGCTGAAAACACTGAAAAATTTAATACAAGGTTTATAATAAGCTCAACTTATTGTATCTAAAAAGTATCGGAGATCGTTTCTCTCAAATTTTTTTTATAAGCCCGTAAAGTTTAAATTTGTATAAAATATATTGAAATCGCGATAATTTGCAAGTTATTTTGTAGTTGAAAATTCATAAAATTTTTTTCGTTTATACTTAAGGTTCAAAATTTTAACACTAGGTTGTCCCATAAGCTAATCTTCAAAAATATATAAAAAAATTTCTACCGGACTTAAAAGAAAAAATTTTATGACTGTAATTTAAATTTTTACAAAATTGCATTATAATTCAATTTAAATATAAAATACTATATACACATTTTAAACAAACATATTAACTCCATTCAGAATCGTTATTCGTATACAATGATATTTATTATTGCATTCAAATTTAACAAATCCATTGTAATAATGACCTATCCTATAAACGAGGTGCACTCCACCCCCAACTGTACAGCAAAGCGAGGTCCATCCGTTTTTTTTCATATAATTGTAATTTATAAGCAAACACCAATACGGCTTTTTACCATAAATAGATCGATTGGTAATAAAAGTAATAGATATTAAGTAAAAGTTATTATAGTTATACTACATAATAATATGGGCATACCCCCAGAGCTTCTCATCATCTTGGAAAACTATTTAACACTTTTTGTAATAGTAGGTACATAGACGAAGTATTGTTATTCGTACAAATATATTTATTCCAAATAATTATTGGATGTTAATTAATATTTATTGAAAGTTGTGTTCCATTTAATTGAAAAAAAATCTCCCTTAAACTGTCCACAAAAAAAATAATAATAATAATAATAATAATAAAATAAGATAAAATCGTTTCTATGATGCATAACTAAGATTTTATATTCAATAAAAATGTTTAAGCAGTACCTACATAAGTTTTGGATTCTGAATATTCTGTTAAATTGTATTGAATACTTATACCAGATATATAATATCAGGTATACTTAAATCCACGAAGTCATGAATATATATGAAATTGTTGATTCAACTATAAAATTCTTAATGTAAACAGTAACAATTTATCATTATTATTAATTTTAAGATTAAGATTTTGTTACAAAGCCAGAATACTGTATTATATTATAATTGTCGGATATATTACGTAATACTTTTTTTTACTCTTGCATATATATTCGGAAACCAGACAAAGGTTCTATAACAAATAACTAAATAAACAAATGTTTATAAAAACATAGTAAATGTAAAAATGTTGATGTACACCTGTAAAGCTAATAACCTATATGTAGTTGATGCTTAACCAATAATAAAAATAAAAAATAAAAACATTGTAAAATATATATATTTTAATTAGGTACTATGAAATAAAAATTCTCACCATAAATTATTACAGAAAACAATTTCATCCTAATTAAACTTCTTTTGGTCCTCCCCATACAGTCATGGAGTAATGGGAGTTGTGTTGTAGGACCATAGCCGCAGCTGCCACGGTCAACAGCTCGCGGCAAACTAGGAATGTTTCGGACCGTGCGCGTGTCGGCACTGAGTCGCGTGGCAATTGCACGGCAAAAGCAAAACAACAGAACTCGGTCAATCAACGGGACTTCACGAGTTACGCAGTGTATTCTTCGTCGTCTCGTCGTCGTCGTCGACAACCAAAATATTGCCTGCGATTACAACGTCACGATATCGTTATATTATTCTCGTTACATGGCACCTGCAGATCCGCCAGCTGAATGCTGAAATTGTCACGCAATCATAGTCAGAATTATTACGCGTCGTCGTGGCCGTTTAATATATCCGTTATCAAAGCGCCCGTTCCGCTGTTGGATTCCGTCGCTACTCGGCACGTACCTACTTCCTCATACATCGGTACACTCGACGCGTCAGCAATCGTTCCAGTTGTGAATGTGTTGTTTTTCCAGTTAAGATAGTTACACGCGCGCGCGTGTGTGTGGGCAATGGCAGAGAAGAGAAAAGGCAAACGGCGACGGGATGAGGTGAGTTCGTAATTTCCTTTTATAACGGGATTGATGGGCACCTGGATGGAGTAAATGGGTCTTCTGAATTGTCCTGCCAGGACGTGTCTTGTTCCCTTCCCATGTAAACCATACATACATCCATCTCATACCTCTAGTTCACACTCGCAACCACTGGTTAATGTCTGCGTCTGGTTTCAGGAGTACAGCCTAGATCCTGAAGCCCCTGAAAAACCCAGCAAAACTGAGTACTCTGTCGCCGCTTGGTTACGTAAAAATGTTCCACAAAAGAAGACCAAATTTGCTGGACACAATGTTGAGTACTTCACGGGTCAGTATAAATAGTGGCTTACGTGTTCATGTCGTGTTTACATGTCAAATGATAACTGTTTCTATTATTTGTGCAGGTAGCAAAGCTGTGGATAGTCTTCTGGATTCAAAATGGGTGACTAGTGAAAAATTATTTACTACTAGACAGGAAATTGAACGGTTCTTGGACCTGTAAGACAATTGATAAAGCTACTCGTATTATCAATATCCTTGTCTAATGTAATGTATTTTGTTTTCTTAGGATGTTGAAACATCAGTTTTTTCATCGTGCTAAAAAAGTACCAATATCAGATCAGGAATTGAAAGCTATGAAAAATAAAAAGTCTAAAAAGACAAATGATACTGATAAAGATGAAAAAAAGAAAACGGATAAAAAGAAGAAAGATAAGAAAGATGATGAAAGTGAAGAAACTAGTAAAGATGACAAAATTGATGATGATAAAAACAAATGCACCGAAGTAAGGCTTTTTTTTGTAATATTTTGAGTTGCTCATAAATTTAACTACCTTGTTTTAAATAATTAAAACTAATTTTGTATTGTTGTATATCAACAGATTATTATCTTTGAACAATTCAGTTTTTTAATTTTAAAGGGTGCATGCAACCTTGATAGTCTTAAGTATTAACATGATAAATACAAATTAAAATTATCATTATTAGTTTCGATCAGTATTTAATACCATAATATTATGGTCTGTAAAATCTATTGAAAAAAATATTGTAATGTTTACTGAAAGTCATATATTTTATGATACTTGTGTATGTTGACAGATTGAACGAAAAAAGAAAAGCCGTAAAATACGTTTGGAAATGCATATGGAACAATTATTTGTTGACAATTTGGATGCTTATGTATGGATTTATGATCCTATCCCATTTTATTATTGGGTGATAGGAACTTTAATTGTATTTGGTGGAATTGGAATTTGTTTGTTCCCATTGTGGCCTCCACAAGTTAGGTATGTTTATTACAACTCAATTATAAATTATTTTACTAAAATTTACTCGTTTTGTTCTAAAATATTTCAAATGTTGTTTATTCAATATGAAAGTATTTAATTTTATGAATTCTATTTTCTTATATCTCTTGATTGTTAAAGTAAAGTTTTATTTTGTCATAAAACATAGTAGAATACCATAAATGATTAAACTTTTTAATTCATGAATATATTAACTATTAAATATTATGAATTACTAATTTAATTAATTTATTTACAGAATGGGTGTACAGTACTTAAGTATAGCAGCAGCAGGATTCCTTATATTCATAATTGTTTTGGCCATTCTTAGATTGGTTTTATTCAGTTTGCTTTGGATATTAACAACAGGCAAATTACATTTCTGGCTATTTCCAAATTTAACTGAAGATGTAGGATTTTTTGCTTCATTTTGGCCTATTTATACTGTAAGTACAAATTCATATTTTATAATTAACATTCTTGATGATTATAATTAATTATGTTATTTTATGTTCATTTAGTATAGTGTATTTTATAAAAAAAGTTCTAAAAAAGGAAAGAAAAAGAAGGACAAATTATCAGATGATGAGGAAGAAGATGATAAGAAACTGGAGGATGGCGATGATGAAAAAAAATCTTCAGAGTCAGAAACTGATGAAAAGATTCCTGAAGTTGAAACTACTGAACATGACAACACTTTATTAGACACAGAACCTGGGCAATTTGAAAATCCAAAGTAGAAAATTTTAAACTTAAATTTTATCAAATTATTCTGTTGACTAATATAATAAGGTTAAGACTGTTTTCATAATAATAATTAAGATTATAACAAATATTCAACTTTTATGTTAATTAATACACATATAAAATTACATTGAGAAATATATTTCACAATTTGTATCCTAGTTGCAAATAATTGGATATAATTTTTTTTTTAATATTTTTATTATTTATGTTGCTTAAATAGTTTACAAAGATTTACGTAATATTGATTCATATCGTCATATCTTATAATTTAAAAAAATAATTTCATATTTTATGTAAATAGATGTTCTGAAGATTCTTCTTCAACCGATACAGAATCTAGTAGCCAGCAGTCACATACTGGAAATGATTTTGTGATGGTGGACAAACAGGACGCCCAAGATACATAATAAGTAAATATCAATTTTTTTGTAATATGTTCATTATATTTGCATTTTAAACTTATTTTTTGTTTTTTTTTTTATTTTCCAGACAAAATTAACTAATCCCTTTATTTATGTTTTCCAATAGCTTTGCTGTGGTATGATTTAATATTAATATAATAAATATTGTTTTACTGTTATCTTATTATAACTTATATTCAATAAATTACATTATTATAATTTTTTACATTTTATTGTTTTTTCAATATATTTAAGCTAATTTTCTATTGTTTTAGTTTCCTAATTTATAGAAAATGATAATTTGTATTTTAATATTAATTATGAATAATAATTACAATTGTAAAAGGTTGTATTTTATTTTTAAGTCCTGTTTAATGTTTTGTTCTTATTATTAAAATTGAATGGGCAAAATTTATTGAAATCAAACAAAGTCTATCATTGCTATTTATTAAAAATTCAAAAATAGTATTTATAAATATCATAATATTCAATAAAAAATAATTACTTGAGATAAAACTTTATTTTGATTTAAATGTATTTTTTTTTCTTCAAGTCATATTACTTCTGGTATAAAACTGAACATAAGTATTACATTTTTCAATACAAGATTTTGGAAACAAGTGAATTATTTGTCAGCGAAAATCATTGACTTTACTCCTTTATCAGTGCATTACACAAGAGACATTGTTATTCGAGTTTCTGCAATAGTTGTAATAGTACCTAAATAATATTTTACTGCAATAAACTATACTGATGAATATGTATTAATGTGCATTTTAAAATGATAAAATAGTTGGATATTGATGTAATTATTATTTAACTAAATTGTAATACTTACTGAAATAGCCTCAAATATAGTGGTTATTATAAAAGATACATCGTACATGTACAATTTAATAAAAACTTTCATTTTATTTTTAACTTAACTCTTTTAACTAAAGTATTTTAAATAATATATGCAATCAATATTGAAATATTGAATGATAATATAATTTATAAATAATTAAACATATTTCAAGCATAGGTCAAATGGAGGTAACTACTCTCTAGGTTTATTCTTAGACAGATTTTTAAGATCATGAGTTATAAAAAAATTGTATCTCAAAATAGATTAGCATTTATTATTATTAACTTGGTTTGACATAATTGTATTAACTATAATATATATTTATGATTATATAAAGTTAAGCCATATTAAATTATTTTATTACAGAAGTTGCTTTACTATAAAGAATCAACTATGGTCATAAGCTGATAACTCATAATAGTGTAAGTATAGTATACAAGTATCAGTGCCGTATTTAAGATTTTGGCGCCTGAGGGCAACAACATTTTAGTGCCACCGACTTTGCTCATTATTAATTGTACATCTACTTAGTAAGTCATACTAATTATAGAGATATAGAATCCAATTTAGTATTTAGATAAATAAAATTAAAAAATAAAACAAGCAAATGCAGTGATGGGTAAATAATATTAATACAATAGGTAACAAATAACAGAATATAGGTAATATACTAATATATAAATACATAAAATACTATTAAGTATTAAATAAATGTAGTAAATAAATAAATAGTCTATAAATCTAATAAATAAATTAGTATTAAATGCATCGGCATTAAAGAAGCAATTTGATGACGGTATCATAGGTATTAAGTTGTTATTTTGGTTTTCATAGTTACTAGAAATTATTTTTTAATATAATTATATGACCAGTCGGTGTGGTTGGTTTATGAAGTATACAGTGGCGGATCTAGGATTTTTTTTTTGTGAATCTAAACCATCCAGGGCGTCACCTAAACCCATACAAAAAATTTCATTCAACAGCCGTTTAGGAGTTCAGTAACATACACACGTACAGTAAAATTATATATTATATAAGATAAAGATTGTAATATTATGTCAATATTTGCTTTTCAAACGCTTAAAAAAATAACTGTGCCTATATACCTTTGCAAACTGGATTGGTCGTACTCGTAATTCTAAAATCTATGTAGTATTTACTCTATATCCGACCTGTTCCTCTTGAACATTATATTTATGTTGGTTCAAACACATCTTTAGAAATGAAAGATAACATGCATCTAATTCGAAAAGCAGATAGTGGATTTCTCATGCAGGGGTATATATACATTGCATAGGTAGGTAGGTACAATTGTTTCAAATGCGTTGTATCAATAGCTGAATTCTTAAGGAGACGTGACATCTGCATGTATTGTCTCCGTTTTACAAATGTAGAACATAGCAAATCTGCGTTCACTAGAACTAATTTTGTGTTATCGGATTTAAAATAAGAGTAATCTGACGTATCTGATCTTAAGAACTATCTGTGTATTAATCAAGCACTAAACAAAATTCATACAATGTCAATAATTAATAATATTTATTCTCAATTGAAATTATATTATATTAAGCTGTAGACTTATTATTTTTGTTTACAAAAAATTATTCCATGTATAATGATGGAGTGAATACAATATCTCTTTTTATTTTGTCAAGAACTTCTTGCATTTTTTCACTTATCTTATTGGTACCAATTGTTTTTGCTGCATTTTTAATTACAGTCAAAATTTCATTTAACTGAACTATGCACCGGACTATAATTCCTTCTTGAATGTCAGTTACTTCCATTATTTCAGAAAACGGCTATGGATAAAATAAATAAGTTATAAATCATACATAGTAATTAATAATTAAGATAAATATAAATGGATTTAATTTTATAGTGCCTGGTTTAAGCATTTGTAAGGAAGTACAATATATGTCAAGATCTATTTTTGGTCATATTTTAAATAAAGATAACATGATGAATAAATGTTTTACAGTATTAATTACAAATCTACACCCATAATATAATATGTATATTATATGTACACAATACCACTCTTCATTTGAGCCAGCACTGAACATGTATTAGTAAAAATAGGGTCTGATATTTGCCCAACATTTTTATATATTTCTATTGTATGTGTTATAAAATGTAATTTAAACAAATACATGGGACATTATTTATTATCATTGTGAATACTAACAAGTTAGAAAACATAATGTATAAGTATACATATTGACATACCTATATTTATTAATAATATCTATAACTTGCTATTGTCATATAAATGTAGTGTTAGGAATATGTATTGCCAGAAAATTAAATGTCAGGAAAGTATATCAATACCCGTAAAAATATAATAAATACCTTTTCTTGAGCCCATAAATGAAGCACTTTGACTAAGTTGAAGTTGAGATCAACACGCTCATAATTGCTTAAATAGCATGATTCAACATGTTGAATATAATCATGTTTTTGTTTAATTAAATTAATACCCTAGAATTAAATTATTGTTAAATGTGGTTAAATGTTTGTCCATAAGCATTAAAATAATTTTCTTATCCATTAATATACTTTTAACAAATTTTCTTCCTTAATAGATTCTAAATCAAAATCAGACTTTGATTCACACACTAAACATGAAAGAACTGCAGCAATTTCTTCTGGTTTCAATTCTTCAAACATATTACACAATAGTAGTTCAGTGATTAATAGCTCATGTGAACCCATAGTTGCAGCAACATTTCCTTTTTGAGTAGCTGAAATAGAAATAATTAAAAGTACTTAACATTTTCATAAAAATAATGATTACTTACTTATTTCATTTCTTGGATTTATATATTTTAGTTCTTTGAG
The DNA here is from genome assembly GCA_025469195.1 of Chaitophorus viminalis. Lineage (NCBI taxonomy): Eukaryota > Metazoa > Arthropoda > Insecta > Hemiptera > Aphididae > Chaitophorus > Chaitophorus viminalis. The sequence continues at coordinate 72,443 of JAIPRK010000376.1, read as the reverse complement.
AACTTCTACTTTATTGATGTATTCATTATACAACTGTAACGCTTTATTTGAAATTTGGTGCTCTAATATTGCAATTCTTTCTTTTCTTGTTTGATGTTCATATAATGTTGAAAACTAAAAATCAAGCAAAATATCAAAAATCATGAAATAGTTTTTAAGTATTTTAGTAAATTTTGTAGTTAAGTAAATAATGGTGATGTGAAGTAAATTGGAAAGAAAGTTATGAAACTAATTACTTAAATGTAATTTAAACTAATGTAGATAATTTAACCTTAAATCTTAGTTTTGAATTATTATTAAATAGTAAACTATATAATCAAATAAATATAAGTTTAGTACAAAATTACACTTACAACTTCTTCAAATGCAATTATATCAGATAAATCTATATTATACATTTGATTTTCCAATGCATGCATGTGTAACATATTTCTGTGCAATTCAAAATGATCAATACGTAAATCTAATAAACTTAATACTGATTCATTATCTTCTGATCTATTTAATAATAATGTTTTTTCTGATAGCATTGTAATAGCTCGTTGGCAGTGAGTGGAAATAGCTGCATCCCTAAATAATTTTTTTTTTAACGTCTTAGTCTCTCAACAATAAATAATGATTCCATAAATTTAATACAAATACAAAAAACAATTAATAATTATTAATGAATTTTACATACTTAAAGCGTTCATTTTGTCTCATTTCCCAATTTTTTACTATAGAATCAATATCAAAATTTCCAGAAAATTTAGTGATTGCCATGATTGAAGTAGAAGGTATAGTTAAAATATTATGAGCATTATTGGAAATTACATCTAACGATTTATCCATTGATCTTCTTTTTTGAGACAAATAAATAAATTTATACCAAGAATCCATTTTTTTGCTTGATAGTTCACTTTTTACCTTATCATTGTCTAACACCAGTACTCTAAAAAAAAAAAAAATCTATAAAATAATTCATACTGAATACTTTATTTTATTTACCTAAATTCTTTTGGAACTTTTTTTGCATTACTAGATAAAATAAGAGCCAAATTACCAACATAATGTTCATGTGCAATAATGACAAACCGACCAGTTTCACTAAAACTTTTATCACTTGCATTATATAATTTATCCTAAAATTAATATTAAAATTTATATGAATCTTTCTATATACAACAATACAAGTATTAGTACAAGTATTATTAAAAAAATTAAAATAATCATGCATATTTTATTACTATAATAAGTTATCCAAATAATTTTTTTCACAATCACTAAATACATTTCATTCACATTTAATAATAAAGAATTAAATGAAACATTTTAAATTTATACTTTATAAAATATTGAAATATTGTTAAGTTAAAAATAACCAATTAAAATGTTTTAGTAGTTTGTGTAATTTTAAAACATGATTTAACTTACCCAATCTTCATTTCTGCAGTCTAAATACTCTTTAGCCGCAATGTAGAATTCTTTAACTATTAATTCTTGTTGTCCAGTTGGCTGCCAATGATCTTTATCATCCAATATTTTTAAAGAATTTAATTCTTCAATGTATTCATCTTTTTTTTTAGCTCTAGCAGCTTCAATGAAACTACTCCCTAAAATTTCTTCTAGAGTTTCAGAATTATTTTTTTTAAACATATTCAATATAATAGAATAACTGACTTTGAACTGAGATTCCAATTTAGCCGATTTTCCTGAAATAAATATCTAAGTTGAAATAAAAGAAAAAAAAATTAATGAATAATATGGAATTTCTATTAACCAAGCATCATATTTGTTAATTCTCTGTCATTAGGTAATTGATTATTGGCCATGATTATTACTGTTCCACTTGGGTCATGACCACGACGACCAGCACGTCCTGCCATTTGAGTATACTCAGCTGGTGCTAAATTTCGTTTTTCCATTCCATCAAATTTGTTTATAGCATCAAAAACCACTGTTCGGGCTGGCATATTAATACCTATAGCAAATGTTTCCGTAGCAAATAGACACTGTAAAGTAATTTAATACATAATTAAAATAAAAGTTCTATAATTTTTAGGAAAAAATTACTTTAACCAAACTCTTTTGAAATTGCATTTCTACTATTTCTTTTAATATTGGTAAAATACCACTGTGATGAACGGCAATACCTTGACATAGTAATTCTTTCATTAAAACCACCTAAAATTAGTTTCATTTTATAATTATTACATTAAGCCATAGAGAAAAATTTAAACTAAAAATGTAATTACTTGAGGTAATGCTCTATCTTCTGGTTTTAATTTTTTTATAGCATCATTGAAAAAATATTCATTTGCTTGTGATTCTTTGTTATTCAGTAAAAAATTAACAGAATTCTTCAAAGTTTCAGCCATCATATCACATTTTTTTCTAGATAAAATAAAAACAACAGCTGGAAACAAACTATTCTTGTCAAGAAATCTTAGAAAATTGATCCATTTTGGTTTCTGATCTTTCTTGAACTCATGTGATTTCTTTATTTCTTGATTTTTTTTAAAAAAATCTGATGCTTTTCGATAGCTATAAAAATATTTTAATATCTTATAAATTCTTAAAATCTATTAAAAAATATATACCCCTGCATGAGAAATCCACTATCTGCTTTTCGAATTAGATGCATATTATCTTTCACTTCTAAAGATGTGTTTGAACCAACATAAATATAATGTTCAAGAGGAACAGGTCGATATAGAGTAAATACTACATAAATTTTAGAATTACGAGTACGACCAATCCAGTTTGCAAAATCAATAACATTTGTAACAGTTGCACTCAACATAACTAGTTTAACACGTTTAGGGAGCATAATCAAAATTTGTTCCCAAATATGACCTCTCTAAAAACAAAATGTATAATATTTTTCATTCAAATATAAAAAATAAATTTTTATTATAAGGCAAGGCATTTAATAATTAAAAATAAATGTCTTACTTAATTCATTAAACCAGTTTACTTACATCTCTATCATTCACATAATGAACTTCATCAAGAATAACAAATTCAGTTTCTTTAATTTTATCTGAATTACTATATAGCATTGAACATAATATTTCAGTAGTGACAATGAGACATTGAGCTTCTGGTTTCACTTGAAAGTCTCCTGTAATAAGGCCTACATCTCCAAATTTTTTTTTAAAATCTCGAAATTTTTGATTTGATAATGCTTTAATTGGAGATGTATATATGCATCTATATTAATAATTTTAAAAAAAAAAAACTATATATTTGAATGAAAATATTAATGGAATTAATTGCTATAGTTCTTTTTGAAATTATAGACACCATTAAAAACTACATTTTGCAAAATATGTCAGGTTTCATGTAATATACATGCCATTAAGATAATAAAGAACTATTATAATTAGTATATTTCAGTTATATACATTTGAAAACAATAATAAATGAACAGTAAAAGGTAAAACTTTGCTAACTCTAGTGTTTATAATTCTAATTTTCAATATTTTCAATGGAATTTATTACAACATTTTTACATAGGTCAATAGGTATATATTGAATACTTTATTTCCTAACTAACTCAAGTGATCCAGGTTGTATTGTACATTCAAAAATAATTCTGAGCAAAAGTTGGTGAATACATTTATTTTGAATATTAAAAAATAATAAAATATGTAAAAAACAGTTATACTTCAAGATAAAAACAAAAGAGTACTATAATAATATTCACAAAAGTTTGTAATGATATTCAGAAAAACAGTATTCATTCTGTTTACAAAAGAAATTGGTAGAATAAAATTTTCTGAATTTTCAATATTAGCTAAAATTGCTCTATTTTACTAAAACCTTAAATTAACTTTAAAAAAAATTTTCAAACGATAAAATACAAAATCATAGTTTTTTCAAAATATATAAAAATATGGTAACTATAGGTCTATTTTAGTTTTTTTTTTTACAATTAGGAATTATATGCTTTTGAATTAAAATTTAAGAACTAAGCAAATATTGTAACAGAATTACTACCCAAGTTAATGTTAATAGTTAAAGTATAAAAAAAAAACATCACTGTAAATCAAATGAACTCTTAGTTTTGCTCAGACTCTAAAATGTAAAGATGAGTTAATACATAAAGAAATCAAGTTAAAAATACTATAATAATGGTCATTTTTTTTACCTTAATTGGTGTTTTTTAGCAAGTGCAATAGCATATTCAGCAATTACAGTTTTACCTGCCGAAGTATGTGCTGCTACAAATACACTACTTTTTTCTTCCAATTTCAGTACTGCCTGCATAAGAAATGTATGTTATTTATAGTTTTCTAAGTACAAATAACACAATTTTACTTGTTTTTGAAAGGTATCTAATTCAAATTCCCATTTATAAGCTGGATCAGGTAATAACTCATCAAAGTTATCAATTGGTTTGGAAATATCTAATTCTTCAACCCATTTAGATTTCACTAGAGCTCTTTCTACATTTCCAGATATTTTTAATACAAAGTTTTCTTCTTTCTACAAAAATAAATTGATTAATACTTAACATTTAAGTAAAACTGTAATTAATTATTACTTTGATATGCTTAATTTCTTCTATTGAAATTGGTTCTGGATTATTTTTAGGTAGGTTTACTATTTCCGGCACTTCATCATCCCAAAATACTCCTATGTCTTCAGCCAATTCATCTTCCAATGGTATGGTACTAGGAAATATGCTTGAAATTGAATTGTCATCACTTGAATTTATTTTTAATTTGTTAGACAACCCAGGAGCTATTGGTAAGTTATCTAAAATAATAAGAAATAAGAAATAAAATTATGAATGTCATAATAATAATATAACCATTATTCATTAAATATGTAAAATGTTAACGTGAATTTACATACTAGGATCAAACTCAAATTTAAATGTATTGTCTTTAAGTTGGGTTATTATATCTTGATTGCTTATTGATTTTAAACAAGGTGTTAAATCATCATCAGTTTGAGTAATAGGATGGTTTATAATTTCTTCATAATGTATAATTTTGCCTGTTCTAGGATCTCTTTCAGGCTATAATTAAAATGCTACTTTAATAATAATGTAAATGAGATAGAAAAACACTTACGATTAATTCGGTTGGCAAAATGTTTATACTTGTATCAGATAGCAATGACATTAAATTAATATCTCTGGTTGGCAGTGCAGATTCACCTTTATAGACTGGCATACGTTCTATGCAATTTATATAACTTAGTAAGTCTGCTGGAATACTTGGCATAATTGATGTAATACCACCAGGGACCTTGATACATTTTTAACAAATAAAATAGTTGAATACTCCTTCTAAAGTTATTCTTTAAATTAACGGATTAATAATACAACATTATTCTTTGGCAGTTAAAATGTTATATTTTACTTAATTGTCTTACTTTACGACAAGTAATTGGTTATAAATAGTTAAACAAATTACCTCATATTTCACTTTGAAATCTTCCATTTTTTTTTTCACAGTCAAATATACGCAATAAAATTTTTTTAGTAAGAACAGTTTATATAATCGTCATTGATTGTGCCCATTCAATTTTATAATACAAAGAAGTATTATTACTACTTAAGTAACTTAAGTAACAAGTACTTAATGGAAGTGCATTATAACATTACATTATTAAGTAAATTTGTAGGAAGTAGGAATGCTTCAAAATTCATATCTTTGATTCAATAATTCAATATATTTCTGATTTCAATATATTCAATATTGAATCAAATTATAATAATTGTAGACCATGGCTGTAGATAGTACTATCTGATATAGACATTAGACGGTGATTTATTATCTATTATAAATTATTATTATTATTACCACTGTAGTAGATATCTTCTAAGACCGTGCTTATTACTGATAAAAGTGGTAAAAGCAAAAAGAGATAACACGGAATACTTTGCTTTAATATTATTATGGTATCATTTTATTTGTTGAACACACTGTTACGAAGGCTGAAAGGCCTGATAACTTTATCAATATCCGTTAATATCCGTTAAGAATTTTAAAATAAAATATAATTGGAATATCACTCTTGGTTTCCCAGTAAATTTTTTGCTATTTTAGACACTTTATTAGTTGCTAATAAATGCTAAACAAAATCAAATGATAAATACTCGTTAATCATCGATAAGAGGTAAAACCAATCGAATTATTTTTATAATCTTGTCGTCCGCCGTCAATGTTAATGTTCATCAGTGGATTGTGATTCAAACTGCAAGTCTGTGAAGTCAAAGTCAAAACACTACAACAAACGTCTACAATTCGATAAAATAACAATTCTATTTTTCGTTGATCTGTAGCCTTTACCGTCTGGACGTATAAGATGTCTTCATACACACAACGTGTCCTTAATTTAACTTCAACCAATAACGAAAATCCTATAAAAAATATCAGTAAGTCATAATATGATAACATAAAACATACCAGATTATTTTATACATTATACGTTTGTCATTTACTGTATTTCTATTGTATTGTTGATAGAAAATGATTTGGTTCCAAATCGTAAAAAAAATGCTTTGAAAGTATTGACAAACACGGTACAATCAACCATTAAGTCAAATGGCAATGGCCCAAAACAATATAAAGTGTTACCTATGAAAAATTTTGAAACCTTTGATGAGTGTAAATTTCCGCTTCAAGATTATGATTTCAATGAAGAAGTTAATCATTTTGAATGTGAAATATTTGAAAAAGGTTAGTTTAGAAATTAAATGTATGTGTTTCATAATTTGTTTGTAACAATGACGTAACAATTATAATATAATGTGAAAGTGACTACATTTACATAATATGATTCTGTTTTACCCAATTTAATGTGTTTTACAGATTCTTTACCTTCAAGTATGACTTGTAACATTGATATGCTGAGTGACTTTTTTAGGACGAAGAATGACGAAGAACATGATTGGTTTCTTGAAGATTACAATAATAACATGGTTAATGAAATCAAAAATACATTGGAAAATTTTGGTAGTAAACTTCATCAATAATGTGATAATTGATTTCTATTGTGCATTCATAAAACTAATTTTTTTTTTTATAGGAAACTATGAAGAATATTTTTTTTCATCACTGCCTATAATGGAATTTCCAGAGATTTGTTTAGATTTTTAAAACTAATTTGTTTATCAATTTATTCTTAACTGAAAATATTACTCTATATTTATTCTTGTATTATTAATTAAAAATATTACTTGGTGTTTTACATCAATCAATAGATACTTTTTTTTTTAAAAATGACGTAAGGATAATTATTTTGTTATCAAATTTAAACAATTATTTATTCTTATTATAAATATAAAAAGTTAAAATTTATTTTTTATTAGAAATTGAATAGTGTAACAGTTTTTTGATAGTAAATAATATTCATAAAAAAATTTCAATCTAAAGATTAAAATTAATCACAGATTATGTTTTTTTTTATTTATAAAACAAGTCTTAATTATTGCTATCTATACGATTTTCTATCTATTGATGTAAATATGTAATATGTTTAGTTTTGCTAAGTACGTTAAATAAAATTAATTCTAGTTATTTGGTGTATTGATAAAGTTATTGTGCTATATTTGCTAAGCATTTATTCAAACAATTAGGTGTCCATGTGTAAAATTTTGGAGCAATGGTCTTTGTTGAGTTGTAATGTATTAATACTGTTGAGTTCTAAATAAACTTGAATAAGCTATCTTCCATATTTTTAATGTGACTTAGGAGATATGGAATTTTGAGGAGTTTATGAATATTTTGGTATCTTACCATGAAGCATTTGTTAATGTTCTTCAAGTCTTGTTTTGAATTATTTGAAGTTTTCTTAAATGAATATGTGGACATTTGCCTCAAATGGTCGAAGCATATGTAAGCAAAGGGTGCAGTACTTGTAATTATAAATAAGTAAAGAACATTTTTTTTCTAAAGTTGATTTCCTGTTTAAAATAGGGAATAGCATTATTAGACGTTGGCATCAATTTATAAATTATTGTATAATGTTTAGATAATAAATGCAATTACCAAGTATTACTTATTAAATATATAAATATCACCTTAAGATTACATTACACAATCTATGTGAAAAACTAAATTATAGAAATGATACACACTGAGTAAAATATTTTACAAATTCAATAAAAAGCTGAGAAGATGGAGCACTGGGGCTGAGCTGTATTGATCTTTCGTTGTCATAAAATTATTATTGTGATATCGTAGAGTGTTCCAACTGATTAACACCGTACAACCTTAATACTGTTGTACAGCAAAATTGTTCTGTAATCATTGATCTTGAGTTCGATTTTTTTCATTTTCAATTAGTCTGGTAAATCACAATATTGCATACATTCATTTTCTATAAATTAAGATCAGAGAAATGACACTATGACAGACAACAGAATTTAATATATAGTACCTATAACAACACTTCATTTATTTTATAAAATAATGCAATATTTACTTCTTAACATAAAAAATACATAACCTTAGGACTCAGATAATATTATAAATGACTTAAGGATGATTTATAAATTTATCTTGAAGTACTTACGTTGGGAAGTTATGCCTATATAAATTAGTATTGATGTAGGTATAGTGACATTTTTTTTGAATATACCTAAGATCAACAGAAATAATGTGACAATATAATAAAAAAGGGTTATTTTTATGATAATATTATCGCTGCAGCCGTTGGTCTTCATAAAATATCTCCAAATAAGGATTTAGATAAAATGTTTTTTTACCGCACATCCTAGACGTTAAATTGTTTATTTATAATTAATTTTACTGCCGAGCGTGTGTCGTAGATAAAAATGCAAACATTTCCTCGAGAAAAATTATTACTCCGGCTCTATGTGGATGAAATTGGATTTTAATTTTGAAATGTACGTACGAATATTTGAAATTAAATCGTACCGACCTTGCGACCTTTCGTTCTAAATTTCTAATCAAAATATTAGCTGAAGTGCGCAAAAAAACACTATAAAGTAGTAATGGAGTTTCATATTTACATGTCAAATTTCGAGCAATGCTTTTATACATCAATACAATATAATATATATATATATATAATATACGAGTATAAATACGATAAATAAATAAATACTATAAATACGATCAAGATATGTATTTGTCGGAACATTATCAGTATCAGTTTCGTGTTTCGAAACTTTTCGTGAAATGGTGTATATATAATTTGTTGATAACAAATTGTTGGTACATCGTGAACAATAGGAAATATTCTTAATATTATAAATTGTATGATTTCTAAATTTTGTACAAATTATTTATGTGAACTGTGCGTAGGTATATAAAATGAAATCTAGAAAATATATATCTAAAACAGCCCTTGTACGTTTTGTTAGTATTTGCATAATGCATACGTGATACGTTTACAATGGTGTATAGTAAACGCGTTTAGGCATCTGTTAGGTGTACAACATGTTTTTTTCACAGTGGACGTATATGTTTTTTGTGGTCGTCCACCCTCCCCTCGAGTGGCTGTATAAATTACAAGTTATATATTCTTAAGTTTATAACCAACGGTGTGGATTCGCAGATCCTATTAAACTATTATTTTATTCGTTGACAGCGTTATGAGATTTAACTGCGTTTTGCTCTTTTTGTATTAATAATAAGACGGGGCTGCGCGAAAACAAGGTGCACGATTAAACATTATAATATTACAATAACACATGACATGTTCTAAAAATATTGTTTCGGTGTCAATAGCGTCGTATATGTACAGTAGAACCTCGATTATACAAACTAATTGGGACCGCACCTAGTTCGGATTCGCAAAAGTACGGATATTGGAAATTTAAAAAAAAAATTTTATAATTATGTATTAATTATTTATTATTTTTATAATTAATTATTTATTATTATAATTAATATTTCATTAGAATTATATACATTACATATTTACATACATACATAGGTACGTAGAAAGAGAAACATCTTATGTTTATTATATTTTTTTGAAAAAATTGTCGACATACGCAATGATTCACGCACGTAAAATACGTACTAATAATAATCCAAAAGCTAGAGTTATGATAAATTCGATAAACCGGTGTAACAGGCTAAAGCAGGCCGCAAATACGAGTTTTCACGTTCGGATACGCTAATAATTGTAGTTCGGATATTCGAGGGTTTGTACAACGGAGGTTCGGAGATAATCGAGGTTCTACTGTATATAGTTTTCTTACTGCAGGCAATCGTTTTAGATTTTCGTCCGAGAACAAGGTGAAACAAGGTTCCCAGTTGCAATCCGTCTTAGATAATTTTTTAATCGATTTACTGTAAAATATCTTAGCAGTATATATTATTATCTTTCCCTAACATTACGGGGCCTGAAAAGCTTACGCACTGGTGCGTGTACGAATGTATATAATATATATATGTATAAAATGTATGTCTAGCTGGTAAAATATAATAATACACGTCTCGTTCGTGCGATGACAAATAGCTGGGCTATTCAGAGACGTTATGACACGTAGGGACGCGCGGGTATAGCGAAAGTGTATGTGCATATAATATAATATATACACGTATGAATTATTTGCACCGAACGGCAACTCATCCGGGTCACATGAAAGTGACATAAAAGGGATTTCCGTTTAACGAATCATACTCGGGACGCGCGCGCGCGCACACACGCCGTTGTATCAGTTCTGCTCGGGGGCTTCCAGCTACTGGCTGCTGGTCGACAAGCACTCACATTTTTGTTTGGGTGCGCGTGTGTGTGTGTGTGTGTGTGTGTGTGTGTGTGTGTGTGTGTGTGATTGTTTGAGTGTGTTTGTGTACGTGTGATGCGTGTGTGAATGTGTTTGTGTGATTGTGAGTGTGTGCACGAGAGTGAGCGTGTGAGTATGTGAGTGTTTGAGTGTGTTTGTGTGAGTGTGAGTGTAACTGTATGAGTGTGTGTGCGTGAGTGTGTGTGTGTGAGTGTGTGAGTGTGTTTGAGTGATTGCGTGTGTGAGTGAGTGTAAGTGTTTGAGTGTGTTTGTGTTTGTGTGTGTGTGTGTGTGTGTGTGTGTGTGTGTGTGTGTGTGTGTGTGTGTGTGTGTGTATTTGTGTTTGAGCGTGTGTGTGTCAGCAGAACATGGTGGACAGGTCAAATGAAAAGGATATAAACGTAGCCGACCCGGGTCGTAAACCAAGTTACGAGCCCGTAATTTAAGAGTTGCGTCGGTGGGGACGTGGGTATATCGGTCGACGGCGAGGAAGGTGTGTAGTTTTGATTTTAGGGCCAAACATGACACGCGGACCGAATGTGCGGGGGATAATTTGTAACCGGCGAATTTGCGGTAAAACACAGCCCACCCGCACCACCAACACCGCCGTCACCGATGCCCCGATCTCGCTTTGTCGCCCCTCGGACGACCGCGACGCTGATATTGTAGTGAAGACCACGCGGTGGGTAACCTTTTCCGTTTCTATTTTTTCCCCCTTTTTCCCTCTCTCCGATCAATCCGACCGTCCTAAACCCCAAGTTTTCGTGAATTCTGATACAGATTTGACGCCATGTAGTTCGGTAGAAATCACTACCACTGTCTAGTGTCTATTACATTAGGTGTACTCGCTATATATTACACGTATATACACTGTCAATAGTGAAAAAAATAAAAAAATAATGGGGACGAGAAATGTCAAATAATAATTTGATTACATCTGCACCACCATGTACTGGTAATATGTTGGAAATGTACCCGTGTAGATAATAATAAAAATAACTGCTTCAACAGAGTTCGATAGATATTTAATTATAAATCGATAATTAGATAAAAACGTTTTTTAACGCTCGTCTATGACGAATATAAAATAATAATAGTACTACTTATCTTTTATGCTGATATATAACCGGCGTAATAAAACGTTTTTAGTTTGACCATATTTTGATTTCTCAAGTTCAGTACCTACTTCATATTATGTTATGCGGGACTTTTTGCAAAAATTCGTTAATCTTCCAACTTTTTGATGCCCATTTAAAAAACTGAGGGTTAGTAGAAACGAAACCATAAAATTAAAAATGCATCTTAAGAAACATAAGAAGAAAAATGAGTGAACAGCTGTGGACTGAAATTTAACATTGTTATGTTTTTTAACTTTTCTTCATGCCTAACTGGAAAACTATTGGTTTATAAGTAACATTTATATTTACCTCTGAGTTCTGACCAAAAAATGACGGTGCAGGTTTACTATCTAATAAAGTGATTATATCAGGAAAATATACACTTAATAATGTCAAAATAATTGTTCATTAAAAAATATAACGCACACAAAGAAAAAGAGATCATTTATTATTATTATCATTATTATTATTATGCACAACATACATGAAATTATAATTTTATGAACATAGTCTTATTTATATAATACAGATATTAGGTTTACTCATTAGGTTATACTATGTTTTATATTATATTGTATACAACTAGTAAGTTGTAGGTAATGGTTTACATATTTACTTAAACTTTATCAAAGGCGTTCTATACTTTATTGGTAAATATGATAACTAGAGATTAAAAGAAGTAGTTAATTATTGAAAATGTAGTTTTTATGAAAAAAAAAAAAAAGTACAAATACAATTTTACATATATATATATATATACATATATAAAAAAAATAGACTCTAAATTAAATTAGTTTGTAAACAAATTATTCAATTATAGTACATATGTAGTATTATTCCTAATATGACAATATATTACTGTTCACAATCTAGTTAATAATAATACAATCTTTACATTGAATAATATAGTAGGTACCTAATAAATAAAATCTGCTGGGGATTAAAAATTAAAAGAATAATATTATAGTTTTATAATTTTTAAATAGACTATATATTTAAATTATACAACATTAAAACAATCAAATTAAACTGAGTCCGATAAGTTATATAGACAAAGATTTTTGTTGGGCAGTATCAAAAAAGATTATCATATTCTTTATTTGTTATATATATTGAAATGAAACAATAAATTTTAACATTTCTGTTACATATTTTATTCTTAAAATATTACGTATTGCAGAAATCTATTAAACACATTAATGGGGGGGGGATCAATTATGTTTGGTTCTATAAAAAATTATAATAACTTCTCGAGATAAGAACTTAAGTTTAAGTTATATTATGCATCATAAACTGGTCAAGGATAACTAATATTTTTATTGCATATTGAGTTCTAAAGGTCATCAAGGATATTTTCATTATAAATACGAAATTTTAAAATAAATACCAGAGATTTATTCAATACCCTAATTTTTAAATAAGTTAATTTGAAAAAAAAGATGGGTGTTTGTACATTGACCTTGTTGGCTAAATAAAATAACATTATTTTAACTTCATGGCTTCTTATCTAATTGTTTATTTAAAGTTTAATTTGGAATCCGTCTCCACTATAAGTTATGGGGAAAATATTTAAAGAACATCTTAATTATTTAAATGTTGTATTACAGTTTTATGGTCACTATACATACAGTTGACAGCAGAAATAGCAAGTCATATGAAAAATAATTACATGATTAGTGTTCATGTTACAATCATTTAATTATGAATAAAAAAAAACTTCCTCATAAATTCATTCAGTTACTCGTAATAAAGTAATATTTCGTGGATATTTTTAATATTCATAAAAGTTAGATAAGCCAATCAATAATGTAATGAATAAGTAAAAATTATCATTAACAAAAATATTTGTACTATTTATATTGTCCATTCAAATTTTTATTTTTGTTGATTTAATGATTATAGTTAAATATTTAAAAACGATTTTGGAGTTGTTCTGATATAATAACTTAATTTTTGTTGGAGACGGATGATAATATATTTTATAAGCTTTATTTTATATTATTCTGTAGGTTTAAATTTATTGCGTTTTTTTATTAATTATATTGTGAGTATGGTTTTTAAAGATTTATTTGATATTGTTACAAAAAAACTTCAACGTAATTATCGATCTTTTAGATAAACCCTTGTAACAATGATTTTAAAACTAATATTTACAATAAACACTTGTAAAAACTTTTTACAAAAAAGTACAGCAATATAATACTATACTTGGAACGAACACAATTTTGCGAAGAGGAATCAGAAACAATTCGAAATCAATGTCATGGTTTTAGATGAAATATTATTTACCATGCTCATCTTTATGTGATATGATATAAGTCCTACAAACGGTTTTCGAGTAAGCTGAAAATGCAACAACAACAACTTGAAATTTTTTTTTAAAAAAATTAACAATTGAATATTATTAATAATAAAAGACATTGAAATGGTCAAGTATTCTACTAATTCAACAGTGTTTAGGTAAAACAAATATAACAAAAAGGATAAGAGGTAAATATGACTGATATAGAGATGATATACTGTTACCAGGGCCGGCGTTAAGGGAGAAGGGGTGTAACACTCCCCCATCCATAACTAACGAACTTACAGTCGAAAATTATGAAAAATTGCTAAATAGTTAAACAATTTAATAATTGATAAATTACGAGAAATAATTGATTTGGAAAACGTGGATAGAAATACTTGTAATCAAGTCCTAGGACTAGTAAAAAACTTCATTCATTTGATATCATCGTATATTTATTAATTTATTATCTATGTAAAATATTATGTACAAAATAAAAATATTTACTGAAAAACTTGAAGCTATAGAACTTAATATATAATTGATCGATTGTTCAATTATTCATAAAGGGATAATGTAATAAAAAAGTGCAATACAATTTTCTAAACAGCTAATCCAAAATCCGATTAAAATCGACATCAAATCATGGCAAAAAACTATTGATCTATATCCTAATAGGCAGTGTTAAATTGATTCACATACTTTCTATAGATTTTAATTTAAAACTTAAAAAAGTTTTGAATACATTGATAAAAATGAATAAACATCTACTAAAATTTATAAAAACATTTGAATCTGTAATGAGGTTATTTAAATGTCACGGGAATAAAAATGTTTAATATGAGAAATAATGAGAAAAGCAATTGAACTGTTTCCACTGGGATGTGCAGATTTTAAAATGAGTGATTTCGATGGCGTAGAGGCAAAATTAAAAATTTTAAACTATTAATGAACCAATAAATATTGGATAGTTTGAATCAAATATTTATGTTGTATAAAGGTACCAGTAAGTACCGCTTCTAATAAACGCGCATTCGGAAAATTGAAAATCATTGAAAAATTATTCACGATCAACTATGGGAGCAGACAATCTTCAAAACTTGATTATATTATTTACAGCAATAAAGACGTTTTGGACATTTAAGATTTACAAAGTTTAAGAAAATCATGGTCTCTGCTGAAGGAAAGAAGGATTCTAATTTAATTTGTTGACGTTTTTCATTAATATAATTTAGCTGTTCATTTTTTTAACTTTTATGTTTAGTTTTTTTTTAGTATTGTGCATACAAAGTTTATATTACTTTTCTCATTTATCAAACTCATAAAATATTTATACAGGTACTTAAAGTATTGATATTGACTTGAATACAATTCGTACTGCAAAAAATAATAGGTAAATAATTTGTATGTGTACTGTGTACACCTTCCCATCAGAAATTGCTATAGCGCCGGCCCTGACTGTTACAGATTTGTTCGTGGTTGTTACTTGATATGGTTGCTAAGAATTTGTTATATATTATAAGAAATAATATTACCTGTTATTTGTATTTGATCAATCAACGAGGTACATTTATTTAATGACTAATTTATTATTGTAATATTAAATTGGTTATAAATGTTATAATAATGAATAAACAACAACAACATATTTATATGATTGATATTTCGATGCGAATTCGTCATCACAAGCGCTTTAAATTGTTATCACCCACCTAATCTATTATCTTAAGTTTTCGGGTATGTTTCAGATGTTGAACATGTCTTGTTGATTGACAGTGGCGTATGTGACTGTAGCTGGAGCTAATACCATAGATGCTCCCATGTACTATAATTAAACATAAAATGTACAAGTATATTATTTTGAGGATAAATGCACAAAAAAGTATGAACACATTAAGTATACACGCTTAAAATTAACTAATAATTATTGTAATTAAAATTAATATTCAATAGTGTAGTAAATTAACCGATTATTTTAAAACTATTTTATTGACAACCAGGAGGAAAAAAGACATATTATTGTGTATATCTACACAATGTTTTCAATAAACACATTCTGATGTAAATAAAACAACATTTGGGTCAGTTTAACATACTCCGATGGTAATAAATAGCCGCTTACTACCTATTACAATAAATTTTGGTTTTATTGTTTTGTTTTCGACTTTTAGTTTTCAATACTTCTTCCACAAGATTTGTACTCTACTCTTTTTTTTTTAAAAAAAAAATACCAGTGACTACAACTTACGGAATTTCTAATAAACGTTTGAAATAACAGTGTAGACAGTATTTGATTCGTCTGTGATCATGAGTAGATGTTATATTTGAAATTACATTATATCATACATGTTTACATTTTTCTATTAAAATGTTCTTTGTATGTATTTCATTTATACGTTTTAAATAAATTAATCTACCATGGGTTTCATTTGATAAGTGAGTTGAATAATTTATTAGTTCACTCTTTTTAATTTTCACCATGTAATGAAAGTGTTATGGAAGTAATTCCAACTATAGTGTAATGAAAATAGAACTTCTTTATATTATAAAATATCTACAAATTATTTTTATAATTATAACATACTCGTTATGTGATACTTAACTGTGGTGTATGCATAACAGCTGCTTATAATTTATGATTTATAATGGTAACTGTAAATAGTAATACATTAAGAATTTTTAAGAATTAAAGGGTAAAATTGTAACATAGTAATTGTAAAATACTAGTATTTATAATCAATGGTAATACATATCACCTATTGGGTATAATTCGAAAAACATTTAGCTACTTCTATTGACATTGTTACCAATATATATATATAATTTAATATAATTTTAAAATTCTATGTATAATAATATTTTTATTTTGTGATCTAAGTATTTATTGATATTAAAGTATACTGATATTAAAAACAAGTTTTTATGAGCTTGAAAAAATTATTTTCATAAAATGTATAATAATATACAAATGTAATTGTATTTTATTGTAAAATAGGTTTCAATAAATTATTTTTATATTTGTATCATATTTACGATATAATTTTTTTTTAAATCATTATTTATTTATTATACTGCCATGTGAATCATAAATAACATTTTTTTATTAATTTTTCCGTTGAATGTTTATAATTTATTTATTATTATAATAACATATAATTAACTTACAATTTTTGAATAGTTATCTGAAGAATAGTAAACCATATTGGCGTAGTTAACTTTTATACTTAAAAGTTAAAATAAGAGAACTTGTATTGAAATTCCGTGGAACTATATTAAAAAATATACGAACATGTTACATACATTAAAATAGTGGTTGAATTCTACAAGTCACGAAGTATTCTAAAATATGCTAAATGGGTATTTTAGTCTAAGTTTGATTCCCACTGCAGACTTTCCTCGATGTTAAATTTTCTTTCTATAGGTATTGAACAAAGTAGAGAATTAAGTTTACACCATTAAAATTTTATAAAGGCGCTTACAATATGCAAATTTGTTACATGTGTGTGTATTTTAATACGTTGGTATCATGAAATATTTAACACAATAATATGAATTTTAAAATAATTAGGTGTTAGGTAAATGATATCTATTAAATATTTTATAATTTGACATCGAAAAAAAAAATTAACGCATTGATTCAAACCTACTTAGTTTAAGGCACTGATAAGTATAGCTCAAAGAACATTATATAACTTTTTCCTTACTTTATTGAATCTAATTGTTAATAAAATAAAACACAATTAAAAATGTACACCATTTTTATACACTATATGGTTATCAAGCTATAAGTATATATATCTTTTTGACATGTCAACACAAATATTGATATTTAAGTAGGTTTAAAATTATTCAAAATGAAGTAGTTATTGAGATAGAATACATCCAACAGACTGGAATTATAATAAAGGAATTAGAGATTAAAATGGTTTATGAGTCGTTTTATACATCGTGTTTTTGATTTGGTTATTTAAAATTAAGATCTAATGACTGATATTCTTTTAAGCACTTTTATGTTAATCGTTCTAAAGAAATCGTATTATTTAGTATTTAGTGTTTCAAATAAAGTAAGTTCTCATTCACTAAAATAATTAATTTCAATTTATGTGCTTATTAAAAACTATAAAACGGTCTAAATTATTGATCATTGTATTTCCACTGAAATTGCATTTAAAATATACAGGGTGTTTCAGGATGATTCGACAAATGCAATAACTTTTGTTCTACTTATTAATTTTCATTTATTTATATTTTCGTTGAATTATATTGTATACTGCACTATATTAAAAATGTATTAAACAATTTTTTAGATTTTGAACGGATTGATTTTTTTTTGTTTTTTTTTAGGTGGGGGGGGGGGTTATCATCACGTTTTGGAGCCGTAAAATTACTTCGATTTTCTTATACAGCAAATTTTCTGAAAGTAAAGTGAATCTTGTTGGTACTTGGGTTTGTCAAAAGTTAACCATTTTCAATAATTTTCAAAAGTGTTGGGAAAAACCATAAAAAAATTACGGAAATGAACGGGAATTTTACGCAAAATCACATTTTAACAAAATACATTTTTCATGCTCTAACTCAAAAACGAAAAAACGTAAATACTTGAAATTTTCATGGTTAAGTTTTCGAAGAACTTTGACTTTCTTTGATCTATTTATAGATAGTCCAAGGTTTTTTATTTTTCTAATTATTTTTTTTTTTTGAAATAACGATTAACAAATTTGGCTGTTCAAAAAATCTTAAATATTTAATATACGGTTTAATATTGTAGTTTATTAAGTTGTACTTATCGCAATTAAAGAAAATTGAAAATAATTTGATACACATTTTTTTTATAAGCCCCTAAATTTCAAATTTTATGAAACATGTCAAAATCATGATAATTTGGAAGTTATTTTGTAGTATAAAGTTTTTGTTATCCATAACATAAGTTTATCCATAAGTTTTTCTTAAAATAACTATAAAAAAATTTTTAACGGACCTTCAGAAAAAATGTTTATAACCGCCTGAAATTTAATTTTTACGAAACTTCATAAATTAACGATTTATCTCCAAACGAATTTAAATATTTGTTATCATTTAAAAAATATAAATTATCGATATTTGAAACATTTACCAGTGATTAAGATTGTTATTTCTTTTAAAACATTTTTTTTTTTCAAAATAGTTTAATAATGTTTTTAAACAATTTATAGGCATTTGAAATATACGGTTTTTTTAAAACTTTTTTTTTTATAATTGTTGATAAAAAAATACAATAAAAAAAAACTTGAAAATTTAATATAATATTCCTCAGACGTTGTTCTTACTGTCGTTCAACAATTATTGAAATACATTGGTATAATTATTTTTTATAACCTTTTGAATTACAAATATTGTCATTATAATACAGTTTAAATATCATAACATAATATAATATTTTAGACTGACAAATCATTTCCGTTCAGAATCGTTTGATACATAGCATTGCATTCGAATGTATACATCTATTATAATGACCTATCCTGTGAACGAGGTCCACCCCACTTTCTACTGTGCAGCAGAGCGAGTAACATTCGTTTTATTTATGAAATACAATTTTAAATTTTGTTATTCTACTATCTTAAAAAAAAAAAATCAAAATAGCAATTTTAAGTCACGGATTTTTAGAAAAATGTTAATTCTTAAAACTCTAACAAAAGTTTATGCGTTAATTTTCTACAATTTTTTTTAAGTTTGAGAATAAGTTCATAATAATATTGTGTGTCAAATAATGTCATTACATAATACCGTTTACCACAATTAATTTAGATAGAATGTTATCCAATCTTGATAGAAATTGTAATAACTGTACAATAGTTTTAATTATTATACTTGAATTTTCAAAAAGTTTTATAAGTTATAATAAATTAATGACCAAACTTTTAAAAGATATTCAAATGCAATAATTATATTCTTATATTCTGGCTTATATTCATAAAATTTTGTTGTAGTGCAGTAGCAGTACTATAATATGAATTAAAAAAAAAGTATTAAGAATAATGAATAAATCAAAAGTTATTTGATCATTTGTAAAATAATCATAAAACACTGTATGCTCGCACTTGAAATTATATACAGATTATGAATTGTATTATTTTGATTTTTAAGTAATTATTAAGTTAGTTTCTTAATCTTACCTTAAAAATGTCATATAATCTTCATATTTATAAAAAAAGCAATAAAAGTATCTACAACGATGTATTAATTATCATTAAACGTTTTTCTATGATTTAAATGTTTGATTATACAGTTTGAGTCTTAAAATATTATAACTTTTACTTAAAAATATAAGGTATTAATATTGAAACACTGATTCCGTTGATAATATATGATTGTAAAAATTCCTGAATATTATTTAATAATTGCATATTATTAAGTATAGTGTACAATGATATCTATCGATTTCAAACCGTTTTGTGTTTGATATTGCATAAACTAATTTTAATCTAATTGTTTTAAGAAATCATTTAAATTTGAAAGTAACTGTATGCACAAGTTGGTATTATTAGACGTGTGCAGTATATCTAAAATTAAATACCTTTTTCAAACAACGCGAATAACACAGTTAGAATAAAAAATTAGTCTATTATATGTTCTAATGATTTGAAATTGCATTTTTGGCTGTCCAAAAGCATTTATTATTTTCGGAGCTTACACAAATGCTAAATCCGTTATTAAATTTTTCTTTTTAGCTGGCTCTCATGTCATATATATAAGAATAAATTACAATATTGATGTTTATAAATTGGAGTTTCAATCTTGCTTCTGAATTTAGTTATACCATCCAGTAAAATATATGCGTTTTTAATCATATTTTATGCATTGAGTATAATATTATGTGTCCTATAACGGATGGGTATTATCGATAACAAAAACACGTACCTAATATTATTTTAAATTATATTTGATCTTATAATTTTTTATGGTAAATCAAGTATGCATTATTCAATTCAAATTGTATGAAAAAAATCACAAGTTAAATTATTGGTTTAAAGAATTTAAAACATTGTTAAATTTATTTTGAAAATACGAGGGTATACTTACTGATGTATGTGTGTGTAATATAGTTAGAGATATTAAAATAATCAAGGTATCTATTGGATTGTCTTTTCATTTTTAATGGTCAGGCCTTCAAAAATTGAGAACAAAATATAATAAAAATTCTGATGGACTTAATATGACTCAATTTGATAAGATGATGTCTTAATTGTTAAGTATAATACACTTGAAACATTTTGTGAGTAATCCAATATTTTGCATCGAATTGGTCTTTGATTATTTGTACGAAATAAGTGTAAGTATTTAATTTTAACTTTTTGCTAGAGAATATGATAAGGAAACAAAATAATTTAAATAACTAAAATATTTATATGATTATATTATTTAAGCTACATTTTTGTATATATTTCATTTATACATAATAAATATTATGCTAAAACAGCCCACATGACATTGTTAAATTGTGGTAATAAAATTGCTTTACATATATATTATGAAATATTTTATTTCTAGCCCCGACAATAAATGTTAAGTTATAAGTAAAAACGGCTAATATTAAAAATACCCTATATTTGTCATATTTAAATAAAAACTAAAATATAAACGATAAAATTTCAAGCCTATTACAGTATTTTACTTATAGGTCAACAGTAAGTTAAACAGATTTATCAATGTCATACAAAATATGACTCATACTTGATATTTTATTCTTAAAAAGTTTCAAATAGCTATAAAAAATTATAAATTACGTAGATAATGTCCATACTAATAAAATATAATTATTGTTATGTGGTTCTAGAATATTTATTGTAATTAATATACACTGAGATTGATTTTGAGATTTGAATATTTTAATAAACAAAGTTACTTAGAAAGATTTAATAGAAGATTTTAATGAAAACTGTTATTATCTAGAAAGGTTGTATTATTTTTATATAGGTATAAATAATAATATATTATATATTACATATATACAAAGTTAAAATTATTACGATGACCCTAACAAAGCTTTTTATATTTTATGTATATTATCCTTGATGTTTGATTTTATATTATTTTAAGGGAATTATATATTGAACAGCAAATTTATATTTACATCAACAGTAATGTCAGTAATACTTAAAACCTGAAAACGCATAAGACGTAAAACACTTAGTCGTTCACGCACATACAGAAACACACACGCGCTCGCACAAAGATATATTTCATTATAAAGCCTTTGTATTTAATAATTAAACAAACAAATTGAAATTTCCTCTGATAAAGTCTATGTTTTAGAATATCGTTAAGATTGTTAAGAGTTAAAACTCAATTATACATTATATCCATTGATGTAACGGTTTGAAATGTTTGAATAGATTCTATAACTTAAAGTTTGAATTACTAATTCAGTACTTCTACAGCTGTGAAATTCCGTATTTAAATGTATGCCGTTGAAAAACGTTATATGATGAATAGTTTTATAAATATGGGTTTAAATTTATAAACAAATTCACAACCATGTATCTAATTACATACTAAGAGGAGGCATGTTTCTGGATATAAGAACACTTTTCGACTGACGATCATGCTAAGTTAAAATAAGGTATTTACTGTATAAAGTATATGTTAAATGTTCTTTAGAATTATAACTTAATATTAACACAAATACATTGTACTCTTACTACTTTTATATCTTAGTTATCATCGTTATCGTTTATCAAATATACATTGATGTAACATAAGTTTTAAACATCAAATTTTAGGTTGTAACGACCCTCTGAAATAAATCTTGGCTATGTGGCTGTAGCTTTATAATACAATAATATTTTTCTACCATTTTCAAATTGTTTAGGAGTAGTAGAAGCTTGATGATTATATAATTAGTTTCATTTGATAATTAATTAAGTTTATCCCACTACTTATTATCAGATTTTAGAATATAACTTTTGTGATTTATTAATTTATGCTGTTATGGATTTTTAAAGGAAATTTTGTGCTTATTAGTAGTGATTTATTTTAGATGGTAACCAAGCGTCGAAATGAAACTATTTTCATTTCAAAAATACATCAATACGCATCTAGTATTTTTCCATAATTGATATACGTAGGTAAATTAAAGCACAATCTTTTCAATGTTTATTTTAGTTTATTAATATCTATACAAAACATGTTAAAAATGTTTCATATCCAGTTATTTGATTGGAACAATCCTATTCATATAAATAAGTACGTCCTATGTTTCTGTCAAAGGAGAAATGTTCAGTATTACCGACGTGAAACATAAAAAAAATACTGTGGATAAGATTATAAATGAAAAATTGAAAAGTAAAGGTATACAAACCAACATTTTTACCAAAAAATGTACATTGAATATAGAATAGACATTGTTTTATAATGTACCTATATAATGATGTATAAATAAATTCAAAAAACGATAATGAACTTATCACGGTACATTTCACGGGTTTATAGGAGTGTGATCGGTTGATCCTCTCACAAATACGTGACTGCATATAAATACTATTATAACAATATTTAAACTTTAATAAAATTTAATAGATATGACTAAATAAAGTTCAGAGGTATAATTATTTAATGTCAAAAAATTATCATTTATTGGATTTGTTTTTAAATTAAAAGTTTAATCCATTATTTTTACTTTTTTTTAAGTATGCAAAAACATAAACTTGACAAATATGTCATGTTTATGTTTTGTTTGTATTGTTACTAGGCTCATTACTATATGCGTAACAAATGATTTTATTTCTAGACATTCATTTATATTCTATTCGTTACCATTGTTTAATATCGATCAGAATCGTATTTGCTTTACTTTTGTCACCCACATTTCCAAGGAAAATGTTCAATCTCTCATAAAATATCAAATCGTGTTGTTGAATTTCTATTTATATAAGGGTGTGTGAATATTTTTTAAATATTGTAATGTCTATAGTTTTATTTTATGGATACTTTTCAGTTTTCGAAATTTAAAACAAGATACATCACATCTGCAAGACATTTGTGTTACTTATCAAACGTAATAAATCATAAAAAAAATGTATCGAGAACACAACGGACTCAGGCATATAGCTTATAGCACTAATAGCAGTATGATTGTGTAAAAATATAAACGGATGCTATGCATTATATTGGTATATAATAAACCATCAAAAATAGAAGATAAAACATGTTTTGTATGGTCATTTAATATTATTATTAACTATACATAATAGAAGTTTAGATATGATTTAAAATGTCCTTTATAGATCTCTACTTTAGTCAAGAAAATTGTGGTATAATAATATTTCCATCTACGTTTTTATTATCTAGAAGTATTGTAATTTTTTTCATTTTAACTGTTTTTAAATACAATTGTAAAAAAATCAAATGCCTTTAGAATTGAGTTTGTTTTTTTAACTAAAAATCAAAATAGAAACTAAAAAGCTTCGTAATGTTTACTCTAAGGTTAATTTTATTTAATATAAATCACAATAAAAAGAATAAAATTATTTCCTTGCTATTTATTACAATAATATTTACACTGTATTCTTTAACTAAGTATATACAATTAGCTAAACGATGTATTTAATAAATTGTATTTAAGATGATTATTTTATGGATATGATTTTATTTTATAATATATTTCAATTACTTTAAAATATTTTAAAATTTTTTAAGTATTCAATATATTTTATATTTTATATTTTATATCTGTACAATATATATTCAGCTATTTCTATAACCATATAGATTTTCATGTAAAATAAGGACAAATTTTCTCTTATTTATATACAACACATTTTTGTTCTCAGAATGATTTATCTTCTTTGATTAAAACGAATGAAAACTAAAACTTAAAATATATAGGTTAGGACAAATTGTTCATCAAGCTTGTGTGTGTATTTCAATAAGGGTTAAGACAATATAGAATTTTTATATATATATATTTTAGAAAATAAAAATAAAAATAAATTTTACGCTATAGAAGATTAATTTAAGTCGGAAAACATGTCTACCAAATGATAATATTTCCTCCTTCCAAAAATTAAATTAAGTGTAAATTCAGATGAACATCGGGATTGCTTGAAATAATATCAAAAATGTTGTTACCTATCATTTATCTCTACAAATATGATTTCAAATATGGAATGAATTGTATAGTTGCTATAATACAAAATTACAAATAATTTAGATGATCAATAAAGATAGATGATGGATATATATATATATATATATATATTATGCGTGTATGTATTGGTTAAACTATAAATACATTTTACACCCTAAACAAGTAGATATTTAGTTAAATGTGTTTGATATAAAATGTAATGTAAGCGTAAAGGTTGATAAATAATTTATTCTACATGGACATGAGTTTCATTTATTATATACCTACTTATACATAATAAGTTATGCTATAACATTATGATTTAACTCATTAGTCATTAATTTAGAGTTTCAGCTGGAATCACAATATGAAAATGATTTAGATGTTAAATTTAAATGTCTGTTGGGTATAATTATTTCAAGTGGAAAGAAAATAATACAAATATTGTAATATTACTGCAAATTACATTATTTCTAAGAAAAAATTCATATTTTATCCGTCTATGATAATATTATAGAGTGCCATTAACAGTGAATTAATAGCTAATATTACTATTTTAAGCAGGGTTTATATACTTACACATAAATAAATTCATTGATATTTATTTCAGTGGTATATTAGTATCCACTAAATACTGTTATATATTTAGAATACATTTTATATATTTTACGTGAAGACATTTTTATTACCATTTGCCTGTTCTTTAGTAACTTTAATTGTTTTTGAGACCATTTGAATAGGTCTAAATCATATAGGTTTTTATTCCTTCTGGTTAGATTCTGACGTTATTTAGTAACTTTGATGATATACAACTACACGAGAAATTTTGAGGTATGACGTGGTTAAAAATGTGATTAGGTACGTAAAATACACAACTGTCATATGTTAAATATATTACAGTTGTTTTCTACTAAAAAGTCTATGTTTAATTTAAAATGTCACTGGAAAGAGATTATATTATGTGTCTTTAATCGGACTACATATTCTGCAGGCAGTTTTAAAAAAAGCCTATTATAAGTGCAACTGTGTGTAAGTAAAAATAAAAAAATACTATGATGTTTTTTATCCCATTAACTATGTATATAATTGATATCACACAGAATTGGTTTATATAATTATTGTATTATATTATAATATTTATTCAACAAATATGTGTATAAAGAGACAAAGTAATACATGCATAGAGTAATAGAGTCCTATTGTTTGAGTAAAGTATGTCAAATAGTAATTTGCTTAATATATAGATGTCAAAATAGTTTTGATTTTTGACCGAATTTGATTTATTCGTAAAGTGCCTTCATGGTTATCGTATTGTAAATCGCAAACACGTTTGATATACACCAATGAGAAGTATGTCGGTATGAAATATAAATACTACGTCGAGTAGAAATTATTAAGATAAAAAAAATGTAAATGTTTATTGATGACACGTAGCCACGTAGGTATGTTTTAATAATATACATATGTAATGTATGTGTATGTATGCTTAAATTAGAGTTAGCCTAAATATCCCAGATCTTATTATTATGCAGTAATAAGTAGATTTGACAATTTCAAATCTAATCAAAATTAAATTATCATTCATCATTCATGAAAAAGAAAAGAATTTAATAAATTACTATTTTTTGATCACCAGTAATCGTAGGTTTTGTATGAAAATAAAAACAGATTTTCTTTGTCGAATTAGCATTTTTAATAAAAACAAAACTCTTTAAGAAACATGCATGGAATAAATATGAATTAAGTTTTTTTTTAAATGTAAATTATATTTATAATATTGTGTATTTAATCATTAGAAAAAAATAATTAGTGTTAAAATATATTCCGAGTCGATTAAAACGGTAAAATAAAAATAAAGAATTAAAATAAATGACATTTAAAAATGATACCTTTGAAGGCCCTGTGAGCAATAAACCATTTTTTCAATCACGTTTGTTTCAACGCCATATCATGCACATTTCCTCCCTTTAGTTATTATTTATACTTACCATATTCAGTTTGCATTATTCTGTTATACATTTTATTTTCAGTTTTATATTTGTGGAATAAACACGGTAAAATATGGCTAGTAATTTTGTTTAATATTATTAATGTTATTGTAATTAGGTAACCTTTAGTTTTAATATTCAATTATTATTTTATTATAAAAGAAAGCCAAACATTTTGTCCTTGTAATATAAAAATATTAAAGAATAGTACAATAAAACTCGTGTACAGTTTTTCTGGATTTGACAGGTCATCGTTGATGTTTGACAGCTTAACGAATAAAAAAATAAGGATTGGCATAAATTGGGATTTTTGTGTATGTGTGAATTCATATTTTTATTGAAAAGTGTTAATGGTATCATATTGTTCAGTGTTTTCATGATTCTAAATGTAAATACTAAGACGTGAAAATCTAAAATCTTCAGATTTTATAGACACAATGACATCGTAATAACACTTTTATTCATATAGTGTCCTTAAAAGGAAAAATAGATGGATTATACTACTTTTGCTAATACCTATTCACCGTTTAGATAATAGTTTTAAAATAGATTTCAGCATTTACTTACATAATATATAATGATTTAGTTTTTAATTAAAAAAATGGATGTTAGGTGTTACCACTGAGTTAACTCCCGATTCAAATATAATCACTGTTATTAAATATTACCGATATCAAACCTATTCATTGTACAATGAAATTAATGTGTAGATTGCAGATTTTCTTTATTAGTAAATAACTCTACAAAAATAGTTATTAAGATTGTATACGGTTTGAGACATTATTGTAGTCCGAATAATTCGATTGGACAGTTACAATTTTGGTTTAAAATGAAAATAATATAAATTATTTAAGAGAGCACTCCAAACTCACTTTTGATCTATTAAATATTCACTACCCTCTCCTATTTGGTTCTGAAAAATATGCACATATTTTAGAAACAACTTAACTAGGTATATTATTTACTGTATTTGTATTTTAAAGCGCGATAGTTTTAATTGTTTTAAATAATAAAATCGGTCACAAATATAATTGATTATTTTAATCAATTAACAATTGAACCTTTTATAATATTATATCAAATGAAGAATAATATGATAACACGTTTTGTAAACATTCTCGTAAACATCGATTGTTGTTTATTTCTTAATTCATGTTAAGTAGTATAAATTTTTATATCTTATGGTTTTTAAAAAAAAAAAAATTTAATCATTTCCGTGTTTATTAATTATACACGGGTATTGTACAACGTATAATTAATCAATATTGTATTGAATATATTATAATATATTATAAATATCAGCACTCGATTATTTTCAATATTTTTAATCTGAATATTGAACTTAATTTACTGGGGTGAAATTGTCTTGTTTTGGTTTTCAGTATTACCACTTGTGATTAATGTATGATGTACATGATTGTTGTTGCTGCATAGCGTGCGTTATTTTTTATGTATTTCAATCGTATATAGTGTGACAATGTTTCAACAATATCATTCGGAAAAACACAAATGGTATTCCATTCCGACAAAAGCTATTATATAGACTTATATTGGAACACAGTCACTTTTATAGGAAATACTTTTTATTTTCACGATCGCTCTTCTCGCGTTACAGCAGTACAAAAAGTGTGCCGTTATACCGAGTGAATTTAATATATTTTTTTTTTTTTTTTGCGACCATTAAGCAGAACTTGGTAGTTGGTGGAGTCTTATCAGTTCTTCGGGCATAATCTAAAAATAATCACCGGGAATGGATATGCCATCGTTTAAATGCACAATGAAGATTCGTATCAGTGCTTATTATATCGGTAGTAACAGTAAGCGTTTTAACGAGGAGTACATCCAAATGGATAACTGAATTGTAAAAATCATCCATTTAAAGTAGCAAATTATATTGTTATTAAGTTTATGTGTTTTATTTTAATAGTATTGAGTTTTATATATTACATAAAACTATGTATTTTATGTTTATTTAGTAGGTATATTTTATAAATTATGATAATATTATTATAATGCTTGAGTCGCTTGACTCAGGTTTATATTTATTAAATTTTTCATTTTTGTTAACTTCTCGCAAAGATTCTTTTTAAATTTAAAATCCATTGAGTTTAAGAGAGAGCAGTTATTGTTCAATGAATCCTAAAAATCAATCTGATGCTTTTCTCTGGAATTGCTTATAATTATAACAAATACTTATTTAATACACACGGAAGTATACAGATTTTCAGAAATTTCTACGAAGTATACTAAAGTATACAATTGGCATATTTTTAAGCTGTATAGATTTAAGATTATTTTTATTTAAATAAAACATTTCTTCAATATTATAAAGTCAGTCAAGGATGTTACATTTTGGTTAGCTGAGTGTATAAATAAAGATTTATAAAACAGTTAACACGTTAAGTATAATTCATCAACCACATAAATGTCATTTTTATAAGGTAAAACGTATTATTATATTGATAATATTTTTATTTTATAAAATAATTATTATTCTGAAATTTCTGAGTTCTGTAAGCACGATTTCTGAAGAATATTAAATTGGTATAATTTATAATTCTTAAGACCATTTGTGTGAAAAACAAAAGTGTCGAGTTTATAAAATAATTCATTGAAGACTATAACGTGATGAACATAATGCGCGTAACACAAAATGAGTTTATAGCAGATTAGTTCAATTATGCATAAGATAATAATCGCCAAATGAATGAGACAATACAGAATGTTTATCCTATTATCATTAAAACTTATCAAAATGTATCCTTACATCACCTAGTCGGTGTCACGTGAAGAAATATTGTCTAAAGTGAAAAACCGTGACATTCGCTTTAAAACACAAACCATACAACTCCCATTTATCAATGCCACGTTTACAACGCGTACGTGTAAAACATGGTTCAAATATATCTTCCTCTTTTACTGGTTAATTATCACATCCTGATCAGTCCCATTAGTCTGTTCAACGAATTGTTGAATAAGGCATTAGTCAAGCCGATGGATTAGTAGAGATAGGTTTACATATGGTGCATAATTCGTAACATTTCAGTTACAAAATTAATGCATCACTGTATATCCGAATAAAGTTTCGAAAATATTTAAAATATATACTTTCAGTACAGATATTTCAAATCTAATTTAAAAAATAAAATAAGAGATAGACATTTTAAGATAAAATATAAAGAACAAATGTCTGAAATAAAATTATAAAAGACTACCCTTAATACAAATTTTTCTCGATATGTTTTAGAAAATAACCATAATATACATTTTATATTGATACAGCTTAGAAATATTAAATATTCAATATAATATTTTCACGAATATAGTTGTAGAAGAATTACACGTCGTACACTACAAAATAAAGAAAAATAATTTTAATAATATTTTAAATGTACAAAACTATTTTAAAAATAATATATTTTGTTATATAAATAAATATTTTAGATAATAATAATTAATAACCAATGAATTTATATTTATGTTGTCTAATAGATATTTATTTTAAATATCTTTTATATTCAAATAAATTATTATTGATACATTTAAAGTACCAAATTGACGAAACTTCTCATCAGAATAGTTATTGATTTATATAGATATAATATCGCGGAGTAATCCTTCTGATTGAAATCTCGTACATGAACACAAAAAAAAAAAAATGGAAGAAGACATCATTATAAAATAAATACATTCCTTTTTTCACGTAGAATATAAATTATAATCTAAAATCTAAATGATCCCCTGATCATGCTACTAACACAAAAAAGACTCAATTACCTCATTTTAAAAATACAAATACAATAACAATAACCTTTAATTCCTATGAGTCATATAAAAAGGAATCCATAATTAGGCGAAGTTAATAATGAACTGTAAAACTACTATGAGTATTATTTTATCATTTAATTTAATGTTAAATCTAAATAATTATCGTTAGGAAAAAAGTATTATTTTCTATTTTTATTACTAAAATATTTAACCTCAGTAAAAAAAAAAGAGTTTAATAATTGTCCTTAGAGTGGTGATAATCGCACAAATAATTTTAACTGGCACTCGAACACCAAGAAAATCGTTAAAATTGAATACCCATATGTGTGTGATTGACGGTGTAAATAACCGTATTCTGGTTATGAGTATCATTATCTGGCTAAAAGTGAAAGGTTTACTTGTGTCTTCGAAAGATGCTTAGATAAGAAGTCGAAAGAAAGTGTTGAAAATCATAAAACGTCATCGATGAATCACGAAAAACAACCGAGACTGCAGTTCGAATACAAGTGCACTTAGTTCGTCTCGTCCATCATTTCGCTACCCCCATTCATTTCGTCCTCTCCATACTCGTCCACTCTGTTCACGGTGCGTTTTTGCAAAAAAAGATTTGCCAACGGAATTTGCTGAGTTTTCACTAAGTCTCGTCATATTCGCTTTCCTCCAGTCGCTAATCGATGAAGGCCGACGTGGCTTTGGCAGATAACCACTCCGGTCGAAATATAGAGGGCGGCGTGCAGTTGCTGTATTGTTGTGCGTAGGTACTTCGGTCTCTGGTCTTACTAATTCGGCCGATCGGGCGATAAACGGCGGCAATGACAAGCGGTGAATGGTGCACGGTATTGTTGTTAATCCTAATTGCATTGGTCTGTATGATGTCTTGTCGTCGGAAAAATCGAAATCGCTGCTGGCTCATCGAGGTAAATAAGGGTTCGCCGAGAAATGCCCTGCGGCAAATGAAACAATGCACCCACCGCCAACGCCATCATCAGACAGTCAGTCAATTATTATCAGTTATCACGATGGACGAGAGTGGCATTTCTTAAAATCAGACACGATCGTTGTGCTGTGGCACATGAAACTACCGAGTGAAGGACGGATTTACGACGAGACGTACGAACGCGTGCGAACAATAGATAGACATTGATCGAAACCATATAATACTGTATTTTTTTGTACAAAATAATAAATACAATCTATAACAAATTTTGTGTATTAAGTAATTTTTTTACAATAGCGCGAACTAACAGGATGGGAGGGCATTCTGTATAGTGCCACCCGACAGATTATTTCAATAGATCTCTAGGCCAGATTCGATTTAATCTTCTCAGAATACTGCATTTCAAAAACTGCAATGGTTTTATTTATTTTTTTTTTTTTTACGACTTTTGACTAAGTATTTGTTTGCAAAATATATCAAACGTAAAACAACATAGGTTTGCAATGTTGTTGTTGATTATACTAATATAACGAGTTTGATAGGAAACCAACAAACGTTGATGATTCTAACGCATCTCGAAGATCTGATATGACTATTGCACTTGTGCAATAGTTGAAATAGGTACTTTATAATCACAAAAACGTCAACAATACAACCGAAATATCTCAAAAACTACTATTGAGTTGAATATATGCTTAGTTAATAAATTTTAATACTAACATTATCGAAATATAGACCGAAATTTTATTTGTATCATTTTTTCATACATTGGTTTAATAAAATTATCACAGATTATGAATACTGCAATTATGAATTAATTCACCGATATAAGTATAAGATTTGAGTGAGTAAAAGCACTTTTAAACTGGTATCAAATTAAAAATAGTTTTCCTCGCACAAATCTATGGAATTAAATATATAGTATTATAACTATTTGTATATTGTTTTGTGATTGTTATTAAAATGAAAATGTATTTAAAGAAATTTATTTATTTTTAAGCTTCCAATTCATTTTCGAACGAAAATTTATTTAAAAGTACTCTTTCATACAAACCTTACACTTAATACCAAATAAATCTAGATTGAATATCAAAATTGTTATTTATTTCAATTTTCATACTTTGTAATCTAATATACTTAAAAAGAAACCATAAAAATGGAAAATTTATAACCAGAGTTCTGTTTTGATTTTATTTTGCATTAGCATAAAAAGTTACATACTAAAATATTGAATATTATTTTAAATTGT
This sequence comes from Chaitophorus viminalis, assembly GCA_025469195.1. Taxonomy (NCBI): domain Eukaryota; kingdom Metazoa; phylum Arthropoda; class Insecta; order Hemiptera; family Aphididae; genus Chaitophorus; species Chaitophorus viminalis. The sequence goes on along the minus strand of JAIPRK010000376.1, from coordinate 39,290 downwards.
ATTCGTATAGCATTGTTACCAATAGAAAAAGTCTTATTTCAATGATTTATTTATTCATTTTTAAATAAAAGGGTGTTATTAAAGGAAGTCAAATCTTTAATAGAATTATAACAACACACATTTGTAATGAATTAAATTATACATACTCATAATTTACACCAAAAATAAATTATTTTGATAAATAAAAACAAAATGTTTAACAGATATGATAAAAAAAATTAAAAATCATTCTATTACCTACATAAAAAAAAAATAGTAACCCGTATTTTAAATATAAATGTACGCTTTGCTTTGCTTATAAATATTTGCTTGTAGGTGACTTTATTAGTTTAAATATATGTGTGTATAAAATGTATATGTATATCATAATAATCACATGGTATAATAATAATTAAAAATAAGTGGTACAATACTTGTCCACGCTGAAGCATCGCGAACAATAATTAATAATATGAAAAAAAGGTGATTATTATATTACCTCCAAATCCGTCGTGCACAGCCATTTCACGGTCAACGGTGTATTTTTATTTATCGCCGGCCACCCAATTAACACATAATACTTACGCATACGTAGTTTTAATTTAATGCTCAAATAGCACAGTATTTTATTAGATTGTTTGTGTTTTTTAATTTATATTATTGTTACATACGATGATCGACATTAGTTCAATTATTATTATATCATCAACGACTCCAATAGTCAAGAGTGTTTATTCTAGTTATTAGTTATTAAAACTGTGTGCATGTCGCCGTAATTTTTATTATATTTTATGGATGCATAGTGCGTACTCGAATTGCTGCAGATTGTATTATAGTTTATAATATTGAGTGTGCGCTAATTGCAACTATACTATCATAGTATTAATTTGTAAAATATATCGAATATTCGATTATATTTTATATTATATTTAATTATATTATATTATATTTTTGAATCGACAATGATTAAATTGTTTATATTGTCGTATATGCACTTTTTGTTTATTTCTATCTCCGAAAGGATGACTAAAAGACCATGAATTAACCGGTTTCAGTTTAGACTTCCTCGGAAAATAGAGACACAAAAGGTACTGTTATTGTCCTCAAAGACCATGAATTAACCGGTTTCAGATAGGACGCAAACTTACAATGCGACACCAAAACAAACAAACGAAATAACGATTAAAAACTTTTATTTAAAATATAAACACACACAAACAAAACTATCATACGTATATCATAGTATTTACATACCACGACTGCCCTTACTCACTATTCTTTCTGCTTTATATCTAATTTACAATTTAGCTGCCTCTGCACATTTGCTTTACTGGCCTACATTACAATTGATGATTATGATTTCATTATTTTATTTTGTAAGTCACTTATTACTACAATATTATTTGTGAATTGATTTTTGTATACAGGTTTTTAGGTATATAGGTTTTTGTATACAAACTATTTAAACACAGATGGTAATATAACGCAATAAAATTATACTATATGATATAATTTTATGCTCGGGGTCCAAACAGTACTCGTATATTGTACCACTATATAGTCGACAAAATATAATAACATTTGTCTTTGTAACGGAGCACACATACAGTAAAACGGCCCTTTTCAGGGCCACCACTTGGCCACGACAAGCGACATGGTAACGTGGTAAAATGACACGAAGACAAACAGGACAGAAGAAGAGTAGTGTCATTTTACACCGGCATAATACGAGAACCGACGAATGAGAACGGAATGTCGATATCTGATGGGGTATATATACCGGTCACTTTTCAGTGCATCGACACTCCATTCTTCTCTTCACAATCGTCAACATTTACAGCGTTAAGAAGATCAGAAGAAACGAAACGATCACCTACGAGTACGGCGATCAAGATAACAACGACAACGGCGACTGCGACGGCCCAAGCAATTAAGATAACCACGACGACGACGACGGTAACGGCGATTACAACGAGTTCGGCAGTTTAAATATAACAGCAGCGAATAGCGATACAGAGACCACAACGACGGCGATTGTGACGAGTCCGGCAATTGAATGACCGACGACGGTGTTTAGCAACCACTGAAGTTTCGAAGGCGACGACGACGGTTGTGGAAACTGCATCGTTACTAATATAGCACCTTCGGATCCGACCCCAGCGGCATTTACACGCGGGGTTCACGATCCATAGGCGTATTTCATCGATACTACAAAAAGCCCCTTTTCAGGGCCAATACCGTTAAAAACCTTCACGGCGCGTTTGCTTGAGCGTTCGTCGGTTAAGTGATCACGACCGCCGGTGTGCTCGCTTATTCAAGTCCACCACCGACCGTGTATTCTCTCCCGGTCGTACCTGCTCAGATCCCCGATACCGTCCGTCGCGGCTGCTTGTTCAAGGCAGCCGCACGGCTCGGAATAATCCTCAGTCCAATTTATGTACATGCATTAATAATCAATAAATCTTCATCATAAAATCAGTTGTTGTGTTGTTTTATAAAGATCTGGGTGTCAGTAACCCCGATACGCCTTTTCATCTTATAATAAATGTGTGTTGATCGGATAAAACTGACGAGCGAGCTTTTAAAAATCAATTTCATGCATTTACACGAAAAACAAAATGTACGCTCCAAGAATCGAGTTTTTATATTTATGCACATTAGAAAATGGAATTATTCGTTTATCGAGAGACGAAAATTTATAGTGCACGCACACACATAATACATATATATTTATATAAAAATAGGTATCTAAGATAATATAATATTATGGGAGCCAAGTATAAAACCAAAGGATAAATTCGATAAACGAGATCATCATCGAAGCGACGGAGGAAATTGCCTTTTAAAATCTACTGGGTGGCAGGCGAGGAACACATCTACCTATCCACTTTTATGTTACAACACATATAAATATATTATACACGCTTACGTATACATATATGTACATAGGCTGTATACAACGGCGCCGTCATTGCTTCTGTTTGCGCGTAAACGACCACAGCTCGCGAATTATATTATCGAATCGATTTATATTGTGCGTCTGTGTGCATATACACGTGTATATATTATAAACATACCAACTCACACTCGCTTGTCGGCGTGTGTGTACACGTAATACATATGACATGTGTTGTAGTAGTGAATTATAGCACGGTGGTGACTGCAGGTGAGGGCCTTTTGTGGCGGAACGTATCCGGGTATGCCATAGTAATAATAATAATAATAATAATAATAGTCTTATTATTTACCTACCAACTTCGTGAAAAGAAAAAGAAAAAAAATTCATTGCTCGCCTCTAACTTAATGTGTGGCCTATAGGATTTAATTGTTTTAAACTGGTACGTATACGCATTTTGTAACACGTTTACCTTCGGGTTTTTAAATATTATAGGTAATAATATTTATGATATAACGTATAATATTATAATAATCCTAGATGGTCGCCGATTCCATGGTATTGACACAGTAATGTACACAAATATGAAAGCTTTGCATCCATCTTGTCCACTTAGACAGTATTTATGAACTCTAATTATTTTTATACCACCCTAATGTCGAACTGATAATTTACACCATATCGGTAAACACGTACCTAGCGAGTAAAACTATTACATATACTGATATACTACTATGTTATAATCAATGAATAAGTTGTCCAGTTTGGATACTGGCATCATAGATATATAAGAAGACAGTTGATTAGGTATCTAATATTTGTATAAATTTATGATAATTACTCAAAAAAAGTAGATACAGATGTATGTATAGGCACGAAAGCGATAATATTATATTCAACTTAGATCATATCTTAACTGAGTTACTGTCTCACACTTACTGATTATAAAAACTTATAATAATAAAATAATATAATATAATTTTTCGGGCCATAGAGAAATAGTTGTTTTACAGTTTCAGCGTCTCGATATGCCTCGACCTAACTTTACGTCGCGTGTGCTAGGTATTATTATTATAGGCTACCATTATTTCGGTGGTAATAACGTACAAACTTCAACTCTTTCTGTCACCCGTACGCAACGAGAAAACACCAGTCATGGTTGTAGCTGGTGTGTGTGTGTGTGCACGTATTCGTATACAAATGATGCGAACATAATATATGACAACACATGAATTATAATGTTAACATTCCTCGACAACTGATGTTTAGATATCACGTGAAAGTTATTATAGATGTGTGCACGCACATACCCTATCTAAGGACGATTCTCTACATGCGCACGCGTGGGTGTATGTATACGTGTGTGTATGTGTATGTGTATGTGTTTGTGAGTGTGTATGTGTTTGTGAGGGTGTGCATTTTATATGCGCAAATTCCATTTGATCGAATAACATGACGCGCACGCGTGTGCCTATATACGTGTATAGTGTGTGCGTGTGTGTGTGGCGTGCGTGCGTGAGAGAGTATTTTCTCGCATCAACCTACCCGTTGCGCGATCATCGTACTGCAGCACTATATACGCGAAGAATAATTTGCGTATGTACGCCACGCTGCCGACGATTGTGCACCGCGCGCCGCACGGCGTGTAGTACGTATAACAGTCACACACTCACGAGAATAATAATTATGCCCCAGCGCTTTATTTCATATCCACCATCTCTACCCTATCCCAATCCTCCCCGTCCTGAAAGCCCTTGGCGTACCATCATGAGCCTGTATCACGATATTGTTTTAAATCCGGTCGGTCAACTGCGTCGTTTGTTCCTTACACTTCATTTATTAACACAAATAAACTTTATTCTTATGTAGACGATATAGTCCTACATAGTCTATAAATACTTAATAAATCATACGCAAGGCTTAGTTCTCTACGACATAATAACTATATATTTAGTTATAAAACACTATTTTTAGTATGAACGTTTTTCCTATCCTCTTCATCATTTGTTTTGTGATGAAAGGAACAAAAAAAAAAAAACACCTTGATGTTCTATCTGAATAAAATATGTCTAGTACGGATTTTATTTATTCTATTTTTACAGACATATATAAATGTAAACCCTTATCACATAAATATCATTATGAGCTTGAAATAGAATAGCATTATTTAATTTAAATGAACTGACGAATATCAAAAGTCTCTTGATGATTTAAAATAATAATTATGTTCAGAATCCATATTAAAATACTCAGATTTGATATAAACATTCATTTTAACTACAAACGCTAGTAATAAAACACTTGGGGCTATACTATCACAGGGAGGAATAGAAAAAGATTTACCAATATCATGTGTCTTATATGTCAGCATTAAAAATGTTTTTATTATTAACAATATGATATAATAGACAATGACGCAAATGAGCAGAGGAAGCGTTTTGTAAATTTATATAAGACGACTTAGGTCACGAGTGCAGTTGGTGTCTTGGGTCGAGGTACATATGTGAGAGACGCACTAATTTTATGTTTGTTTTTATTTGTCTTTATTATATTGTGATTATATTTTGTTCTATTCGATTTGTTTATAAATATTTGTTTTGTAGAACGTTGCCCTCGAAAGAGCTGTATACGACACATAATACATGTTATTGGTAAATATCTTATCTATTTTATTTAAACTTATTAAAGTTTTTGATGAATTTCAATAAAATAATAAAATAAATTTAATAATTACAATATAACAGAATTAGAATGTATGTTTGGATATTTGGATATTTGAATATTTGGTTAAATTTAAACCTTATTTATATGGAAGAAAGTTTATAATTTTAAGCGATCGCAGGCTGTTTGATTGAAAAAGTTCATCATAAAAATTAGCTAGATGGAGAATCTGACTAGAGGAATACGATTATAAAATTCGATTATAAACCAGGAGTATTAAATTCAAATGCAAATGCATTAAATGCATTAATAAGAATGTAAATAATAGAAGAGATAAAAAATGAAAATTATGATACATTTTTAGATAGACTAGAAATACAATTAATAACAAATACAAATATTAAAGAGATAATAGGGAAATTATTAAGTGCACCTAATACGGATACATAGTAACATAAAAAGCAAAACAATATAATATTTAATCAGGAATAAATTATAAATTAAAACAAAAATACATAAATAATCAATTATTACTGCCAAGTAGAATAATTGAGAACATAAAATATTTTAAGATAGATAAACGTTATGTAATGTTTCCAGTAATAAAGAATAAAGATAAACAATTGTCAACATTAAAAATATACACATGGGTTTAATGAACTTGAAACAATTTTGCGAGGTATAATAACATCGTAAATAATAATAATGAATAATGAATAAACTAGGTCAGACAGATAATCTAGATTGGAAAAAAAATTAGGTCACTGTCACGAAATATTAAAATGTACCAATGCAGAATATGAAAAACAAACGATATTACAACAATACTATGATTCTAAAATAGGAAGACATTTAGAAATAAATTAATTAATTATACAAACGAAAAATAATTCAAATGGATGAGTATGAAAGAAGATATAAAAAGTTATACAAAAAATTGCACGTCATGTTGGGAAAATAAAAAAATCTATGAAAATAACATTAACGAGTTAGAAACCTTTTAAAAATATATTCTTATATATTGTAGGACCATTAAAACTACCTTTTTCAAGTAACATTTTTATTTTAACAATACTAGATGATTTAACAAAGTATTTATTAATATATAATCATTATATATATATATATATATTTATTAAGATATAATCATCAAACTATACTTAAGCTAATTTCTTGATAGGATAGATACGTATAAAAATATTTATAAATTATTAAAAATAAATAAAATAAATAAGTACTAGTTCTTTGCATACATAAATAAACGGTAGTTTGGAAAGATCACATAAAAGTTCGCATAATTTCCAACCATATGAATCAGTTTTTGGGAAACATTTAGAAATACCTATACAATTAAAATCTGAATCAAAACTTAGATATAAATACAATAGTTATATGTATATAATTTAAAATATAATTTGCAAGAGTAACATAAATAGGCGGGCAAACGAAAAATTTAAAATAAAATAAAATTTTAAAAAAAGATATAAAATAAAAATGAAAACTTAGTAGGATACACGTAAAAAACTTGATATTGTTAAAAAAAAAAAAAAATGCTTCAAAAATAAAAATAAATAATTTATGGATACGGCGATTCGAGGTAATAAAATTAGTATAAGAAAATGTAATACAAAAAGGTAAGTACTTAAAAGAAATGCAACAGTACATAAAAATAATGTAAACAACTATTATAATGATAGAATAATAAATTAATATAAATAAAATAAGTAATTTAATTGTGATAAAAACAATACAAAAAACTACATACCTACAAGCAAGAAAAAAAACTGCAAGAGGAATAGTATTAATAATTGAATCTGAATTACCACCAAAAAATAAAATTTGAAGGATTAACAAAAGGAAAAGTAATTGATGAGACAAGAAGAGTGATTAGGAGCATAGGGCCATAGATAGTAATCTAGATCACGACCTACAATTAAGAATTAATTGGTTAATGGTTTATGACAATATTTAGTTTTAAAGAAGTTGAACAATGAAATAATTGCATAACGAGAGAGGATGCATACTTCATTAGGAAAATACGAAGATGATATGGAAGAAATGAAAAAAAAAAAATAAATAAAAAAAGAGGTTTAACAAATAGTATAGGTTCAGCAATGAACACACTTTATGGAATATACGACAATAGTTGTATTAAAGGAACAATACAATTAATAAAAACAGTAAAAGAGACTGGACTAAATACACTATACATTATAAAAGCACAAACAATAGTAGTAAAAACAGAAGTAGAAAATATAGGAAACATAATAAATCAAACAAACGAAATGTAAAACGATCTAACGGACAAAATGAACGCATTAACAATTAGAACAAATGCATCAAGAGCTACAGAAAATCAGATACTTATTAGAAATACTGGAAATGGTAGAAATTTAAAATATATATTATATACAGCACTAACACTTCAATTTGCATATGAAACCTCAACATTAAGTCAAATTATAACAGTAGCAACCCGCAAGAGGAGTGGTACACGTAAGCATAGATTAATATATATATTTATATTTTTATAGCTAATCTTAACGCAATTTGTATAGCAATATAACATAACACCAAAAGAAACATTAAACGAATTATTTCATGATTATAATATCAGTATTATACAATAAATTAGTGTTCGTAAAATACATGGATTATTTAATACATTTTAATTGATTAATACCTCTCTTCACGTGATTTTCACTTTATAAAAATCTTCTTAAGTGTTTCGAAAATTCTTTTGCTCTATCTAGTCTATTACGGTATCACTCATCGTGTGTATATTAATTATGTATGCGTTTATATTTGTCTATGTATATGCTCGTTTTTTTGTCTGTAAATTCATATACTGATATATTTTATATCCTTAGATTATTTTTCTTTTTACACTTTATTATTGTTTATTATTTATTTTTCCCTTTATTATCTACATAATCTAAATACTTTCCTAGGTCTAATATTGCTTACTAAATTATTATAAATACACTTAATATAAATTACATCTGTCACTTGGTCATGACAGTGTACATATTATTTCGTGTCTATTATTACAAATTAAGCTAATCATGTGTTTCCCTTAAATTTAATATCCTGCTATTTTCTTCAACTAAATCTATTTTTCTGAATATAATAATAGATTATTATTTGATTTTTCTGATCATTTTAAATTAAAAATATCGTCATTACTATCACTATAGTTTGTTACATCCAATATTTTCTTAATTACAAAACAAGTATTTAAAATAAGTAAAGCGTATTAGATGCATCTAATAAATTCCCTATTGGCTATTGTTTCTTTAATATTTTTATTTGTTATTATTGAGTTTCTAAATGATCTAAAAATGGTTTTTATCTCTTTTATCGTACACATCCTACTGACTACATAAAATTGTGTTGCGTTCCGTCAACCAAGCGTCTTCTTGGTTAATTGAAAATGAGTTAGCTTTGAAATAATACTTTTGACTTTAAAATAATAACTCTTTTTACTATAAAATTATTCAAAGTCCAAATAATTATTTTATTTATTTAACTGGTATGACGGTGCTTACAGTAATTGAACTAAAAAACATCTGAATTTGGTCTGTTCGAGACTCCCTTATATACCCCGGCCGTTATTGTGTTTCAATGGTGTTTCATTCCTTTTCCCGTGAGAGCAATATGCGTATCAATAGGATGTGGTTTTTGATAGTATTTTATATTTTATCGATCCGTTGAAATATATTATTTTTTATACAAGTTACTTCTTATCATATATTTATGTGGTTAATGCCCTACGACTAATTGTATTCCCACATGCGTCTTTACTCTAATATTACTAGGAAATCGTGTAAAAGGATCGGCATTAGTGATCGATACTGTGTTAATAGTGTCTATGTATAGTTATTTCTTATTATAATAAGAACTATTTTAATAAAAGCTCTTAATGATATTTATGTGATACCTCCTTCAAGTAATAATTGTAATTATATTTATGTATGTTTGTAACATTATTTTTACATTTAAAATAAATTATTAACTGCCACTTGGAATAATCCACTGCATATTATATCAACCATATCATTCTTCAAACTAAATACTCTTTCCCGTCTATCTCAAACATTTGAAACATTTGAAGGTATTGCAATTAAATTTTTAACAATTATGCTTCTTTTTAATATTGTATAGTACTTTATTAAAAAATATTTCATGTGTTCGTCCATCGTTGCTACTTTTGTTTCACAATATGTAAACAATAACAAAAAAAAAATTGTTATATTTTTATTTACATTTTTTTTATTTAACTATTCAAAGCTTTTAATGTGTAGAAAATTAAATAAAATATTGAGTTGTGAGAAGAATGAGTTCATCATAAAGAATAATTCCAAATTTAATTCAGCCGTGTACACCTCGACTGTACAATACACACTGTTTAATATGTTCTGTCTAGAAACACAATATATTGGAAGATATTCTAATAAATAAAACGTTTCCTTAGGTAGCGTTATATCCGAGCGTATTGTTGTGTCACTACAAACTAAAGTATCAAAAACATCTCAAAATGATAAATATCACTATACCTACTATATAGATGGATAAGTACTTGAAACGGGTTGAAAAAAAAAAACTATATTAGTTTGGTTCTGAAATAAACTTATAAGATGATTTCAACAAAGATATTTATAGGACCTATCTTTACGAGACTTAATAATCTGCTCTTTTGGAGACATCAATCATTTTCACGTGTTTACCTTTTTCCCTCTACCACAAGATTGTCTAGTGTATTGTACTGTTTTATATTATTACTATTTTATTATGTTTTATCAAAATCTATTTTTACATACAAAATTATTCGTTTAATATTCTTCCCATTGCAAAGTGGTGTTATTATTAGTTTGGTATTAATTTAAAACTTCTATTAAGGATGAATATATTTTATATGGTTTTTAAATTGAATTTAATATTTTTTATTTTATAAATACTAAATGAAAGTCATATACAAAAAAAAAATAAAAATATTTAAGTATAATAAGTGGTTGTATATGTTATGTTTTCAATTGCGACTTATGGAATATATATGATTACTTGTGTAATATATTTATTCAAATCCAGCGGTTTCACAAGATTTTTAACAAGAAAAAATGTCAACTGTTGTTTGTATATAGCATTGTGAAAATACAGTTTTTAGTAAAAACTTTTTACTCAATAGCAAGAAAGTTTATTGCATATATTATGCTCTCTTGGTCTTTTTTTACGAACAGAACTTCAAGAATAAGTAGGTACATATTTGGTGGTCGTAAATGCAAAATTCATATTTTAAATTCAGCACGTGCATAAACTAGTACATCAAAAGCTAATAAGTAAGTAATAACCAATGGTTTGTACCAATTAATCAATATGGTTAGTAATTTTTCAACACAAACTATCAATTGTCTTATGATTATAAACTCCTTGGAATGTATTGAAAATGTAAGTAATGTAAATTTATGCCATACATTTGAAATTATTAAGTTTAATTATTTTGAAACAACTATAATATCTATAATCTTTGAAAATTAATTAAATAAATTATTGTGAGATAAATTTGATGTAATTTTAAAATAGCATAAATTACAAATCTATAAAGATATAAACAGGGTACTTATTATTTTATTATATATTTAAACTTTTTACTAGTTATTTTATTGTATTTGAAAATTATTATCACAGAGGTATAGATTTTATGGTATTTGTACATTCAGTTGTTAATAAACTTTGACATTGTTTAATTAATTTCATCTTATATTGACGTATTGTTTATTAATTTTTGTTAATACTAAGACACGTGTTTTATGCAGTTTACTTGAAATTTCAACCAATATATTTATCAAGTTATAATAGTTTATATTTTTAAGATAGAAAATAATTTGTAATTGACTTCTGATTATTTTATCAAATTACTTTTCATTTCAATAATATGGAACCAATTAGTTTATTAGATGATCTTTATTCTCTCACATCTACCAATATTCGAGAAAAATAATTTATAGCTATTTAATTAGACGTATTAATGTATTATTATATGTTATTGTATTACATGTTCACACATAGACGTAGTGATGAACAAAAATATTTTAAAGGTTAGATGTATATTTTATTTTAGTTACGATATATCTTGAAAAAATGTATTATATTTAATATTTATTATTACATAGTTTAATTAAAATCTATATTATAACATAATGAGTACTTAAGTATGATTATAGCAATCGAGACAATACAGTATATTACAGGCACGTACACAGGGGTGGGGGGTGTTTTGGGTGTTCAAACACCCCCCGAAATGTTTGATAATGTATGTATATTTTAAGATTTCCATTGTAAAATTTCATTTGTTTATTGAAAAAAGTTCTGATTTTCAAAAATATCCCCCAAAACTTATTTCTGCGTATGTCCCTGGTATATTAGTATGTCAGTATGTGACAAGCACGGCTATAGATACTATGGTAGCGTGATGGCCTATATTGGGCTGCAGTGAACAACGTCCAAAAATGTTCTTATCAAAATCGACAAATACCTGCTTGCTGCTAGAGAGATTTTTGTGGATTATTTTTATACACATTTTTGCCGCTATACAATATACGAGTATATTTAGATGTATCTATAGTCGTGACTATACATACTAATAATATTATTATTAATAATCCACTGTACTGGGCTGTTACTAGGGTAGTTCACAGAATACATGAAGGGTATTTGTCTTATTTGATATGAACATTTCATTCCGTTTTTTCTAGTACCGTTGCACAACAATAGTATCTATAGCCGTGGTGACAAGTTAAGTTATAATGGAAGCCACTTGTCAGGTGTACCATCTACTTGGGAAATGATTTTATTCATGTGTACATATAGATGTATAATAAATGATATAAAAATTATATTTATCTATTTATACCTCAATATTATTCGATTAAGAATTTTTTTAATCAATTCGGAAAATATTTTCATTAATGTATAGACAAATATTTTCAAGTAGAACGTGTACAAGAAGTACATGTACTTTATCTACATAATTGTAAACTTCATCTACATCAATATTTAAGTAAAAGAAAATCAATGAAATGAGTCTTTTTTTTTTTTGAATAAAATATTTATTAGATTTTTTCATCTTATGCTTTTTTGTCTCTCAAATGTACAAAGTACAACATAAATAAATAACGGTTTTCTCTAGGGTGACAAAGCTGGGACTAACCCCAAAAAAAGTTTCTCAAAATTGCATACTCGGTGAAGTACAATCAAATTCATGTATAATAAATATGTTCATACTTTCTGAATAATCTATTTTAAATGGTATTATTATATTTTATCTTTTAGTTTTAAAATATAGTATTTATAGGTTTCATCGATATCTATGTAATATGATTACTTCACTATGTATTCAAGTTTAAATTACTAACGTAATGAGAAACACAAGAAATATGTAATAATGATTTTTATTTTTTTATAGAATTATATTTTAGATTAGACTTAATGGTACCAAAGAGAATCCAAATATACAGCGCACGAAACAATTATTCTCTGTGTAATTTTATTATTATTTGTTTAGTATTTGTTGGTGAAATATTACTCAATATTATTTCAAAGTTTTTAGTTAATATTGAAATGCTATAACGATAAAAATAAGGTACTGAATGTATAGAATATACTAGAGAAAATAATGTTGTAAATAGGGAGGGGGATTATGGTATACCTAATAATAAAAAAACGGGTGGGCTTCGCTTTGCTGTACAGTTGGGGGTGGAGTGTACCTCGTTTATAGGTTAGGTCATTATTACAATGGATTTATTAAATTTGAATGCAATGATATATATCATTGTATACGAATAACGATTCTGAACGGAGTTAATATGTTTGTCTAAAATGGGTGTATAATAATGTAGTATTTTATATTTAAATTGAAATATAATACAATGGTATGCAATTTTGTAAAAATTTAAATTTCTAACAGTCATAAAAATTTTTCCTTTTGGTCCGGTAGAACTTTTTTTTAATTATTTTTGTAGAGTAGCTTATGGATAATCTAGTGTTAAATTTAGAGCCTTAAGTATGAACAGGATAAATTTTATGAATTTTTATCTACAGAATAACTTGCAAATTATTATGATTTTGACACATTTTATACAAATTTGAGCTTTATGGGCTTATAAAAAAAATTTGAGGGAGACGATCTCCGATATTTTTTAGTGACAATAATTTTAACTTATTATAAATCTTGTATTAAATTTTCAAGAGTTTTCTCTCAGCCAATTAAATTTTATAGATGTTTAAAAAAAAAATTTTCAAAAATCGAAAATTTAAATTGTCTATAAATAAGTCAAAATACTTTGAAAACTTAACCATGTATAGAGAACGCCAATATAAAGATTTGGTGAAAATTTCAAGTTGTTGTGGTTTTTTGTTTTTGAGTTAGAGCATTTTAAAAAAATGTATTTTGTAAAACCATGATTTTGCGTAAAATTTCCCGTTTTTTCGTAACTTTTTTATCGTTTTTTCCGATTTTTTAAAAAAGTATTGAAAAAGTTGGATTTTTGACTCGCCCAAATACCATCTATATTCATTTTTCTTTCAGAAAAGTTGCTGTTTAAGAAAATCGAAGCATTTTTACTACCAAAAATCGTGTCCTCAGACACAAAAAAGAAAAAACACACATCATTGTAAAATCAATAGATTCCATCACTCCGTTCAGAATCTAAAAAATGTAAAAATACAAGTGCAGAAAAATTGTATAGTTGTTACATGGGTAGTATAAATGAAAAAGGTATATCGCTTCAATTTTATTTATAATTTTTAATGCAATAAACTATTTTTCTTTACAAGATTGTAATTTTCTTTTATAAACATAAGAATTATGTATAACAAAAAATTGGTTGGTACGTGTATAGGTAATTAGATATACTTTTTTTTTTTATTGTTAGGGAAATTTTGGCATCGTGGCCATTATATCTCAACGGTTATTTTTATGAAGAATCAATTACGTTTTATAGTTTGGAAGGGGGTGGTAGCGGCATCTTCTCACCGGATGGCTGTGCCCACGGATTTGAACCGGTGACCGTACGATTAAGCAAAGTCGCCTTCTGCCGCTAGGCTATGACAGTACTTCCAATTAGATATACAAATGTAATAATTGCACAATATTATGTACTAATTTGAAATGCATACACATTAAAATTAGTAATTTTAAGTATTCAGCTATTTAGCTATTCGGTATTTATTTTACGTATAATTTTATAATTGAAATAAAAATAAAAATAAGAAGATATGTCAAAACTTAAAGATTATATTATGTTATTATTTATTTTGAGATTTTACAATAGCTGTAGTTAAATCTGGCGTACGGTAGACAAAGGTATTCTACAACGTATTCGTAGAGATTACAAGTGCACTATGAAGCTAAACGTTCCTTACTTAAAATTCATTAAATATCTATTATTTTTAGATTCGTTTGGCGAATGATATAATTGGCGATAGAAATAATATTTTTATTGTATGTTAACATCAGAGAGTAGTAAATAATCCACTTTTCGTTTCCAAAGAATTCTCGTACTCGGAATGATTGATGTTTTTAGATAACACACATTGCGAGTATACCTTCGGAATTCGCTTACACCCGTCATGGAGGATATTACAGGGATCAGAGACATCCCACGTGTGTTATATTACGTTGAAAATGATAATTCAGAAACTATAATATGTGTAATTATTTGCTACTGCTGAACGGCATGTCGTCATGTGTCTACACTTTTATGATTATTATTATTATTATTTATTCAAAGTTACATTTAATTCAATATTGCGTACACAAATACGTATATACTAAGTGTTGTAGAAAATACTTAAGTATTTTGTGTACTATTGAAATACATTTTAAAAATTGCATTTTAAATAATATTCAATTACCTACTTTTAAAAAGTTTTTCAAACACTTTTGAGTGCTACCAAAGGAAGTAGAATAGTTTTGAGAATTAATTTTTATTTAATTTTCTTCTGTATGGACAAGATTAAATAAAAATTATGATATAATCACTTTATACAGAGTGTAAATTGTGTTTGCATTCGTATGGAGTTCTGCGAAAAAAACAAATTATTAAACTAAAGTATTTCAATACCAACCAGGCAACAAATTGTATTTGAAAGTAAATGTTTCATTAAATAATCTTAATAATTTAAGTATTTAAAGTAGTATTTGATACTATGAAATGTACTTAAATGTATGAGTACTCGAATACTTGTACAAACGTTTTAAGTAGCTCTATGTATAATATATGAAAATAAATATACAAAGGATTTAAGGTGGTGCGCTTAGTGCAGTGGTCACACGGCTAGCTACCACGCCCGTAGTCATCAGTTTGAATCCAGTTCAGCACAAAAAGTATTCTGAAGAATTAAATCTGTTGTCTTTTTCTCTACCATCGTCCTGATTGTTCGATACTACTGCCCATATCGGAACTACTCTACTGGGAGTGAAGTCCACATACGTGAAACTTATCTTCTTAGAGAAGGGAGCACAATTTCTTCAATGCACTCTACATCTTCTAAGTTATGTTAAACGAAGATTTAACGGTAATTTAAATAAAAAACAAATTAGAAAAAAAAAAAATTTAAATCATAATGGGAGATAAGGGTTCAATCCTTTCTAAATTTGTAAGAAAATATATTATTTTTATTTTTATAATCACAACTTAACAATCAGTATTTTTTGTCATTATTAGAGATGTTATAGGTAAAGTTGTTGAATCAAATTTCCATCGTCATTTCGTGTTACCAGCTGTTAATAGTATTGTAGCCGTCGTAGCTTTTAAAATCATTAAAATCCTTACAAAAAAATGTTTTTCGTGTAAACGCTCGATAATAATAATATTATGTATTAGACACCTATAATGATGACACCGGTTATGATCCCATCAATTTTGTTGAGAGTATACTACTATACGCCATGCCAACGAGTCTCTCAATATAGTATTGTTTATGTTTAATATACAGTGATGGTATAGCGAGAGGATGGGTGAAAATATTAACAAAAAAAAAAAATTAAATAATAATCAACCGATCATGTGATGGAAAAAAATAATATTCATTACAAAAATAGTCCCCATTTTAAATATTACTGTTTAACCAATTGATATAATATTATTTATATTTCTTCACGATCTACTTGAGAGTATACGTAGTATATCCATGAATTTTCAAAATAATGTTGAGCGTATACGGCGTATACGTAGTACACCCTATGGGAACACCACTGCGGCGGGCTATAATTTATACGCTACGAGTGTTTGTGTACACCGACGTAGAGCTGGCTGTCATCGGCTTCGTTGCCGGAGGTAAGCTTCACCTGAGCGTTTATTTTATTATGAGTTGACATAAATTGGAAAATATTATGGTGTTGATGATGGGATTACAAATGGACACGTGGGCTATGACGATTGTTGTGAAATTCTGCTGCAGTTAACGTTTGCATGATAATATCTTGGATTTTTAATTTTTTTTTTTTCGTACAAATTTTGTAAAAATAAATTCCCAACGACCATCAGATATCATATAATCGCTCAATAAAAATAAAATATGATATCACGATGTAAGCAATGTGCGTAAATTTCTAATTTCTATAAAATATGTCAAAATTGCAATAATTTACAAGTTATTTTGTAGTTGAAAATTCATAAAATTTTTGTTATTTATATTTAAGGTTCAACATTTTAATATAAAGTTGTCCATAAGGTTTTCTTCAAATATCTATAAAAAAATTTCTAATAAGACTTTCTGAAAAAAAGTTTATAACCATCTGAAATTTAAATTTTTACGAACTTGCATTAAATAACAATTAATCCTCGAACGATTTTAAACATTTGTTTTAATTCAAAAAGTATAAGTCACAGAAACTCAAAATTTTTACCAGTTGTTAAAATGGGCATTTTATTTAAGTTTTTTTTTGCTAAATATTTTATTGATTTTTAAGCAATTTTTTTTTTTTTTTAATTGTTGATAAAAGAATTTGGCAGGGAAAAAGTATTTAAAAATTGAATAGAAGATTCAATAAAATTTATCCTTACTGTCATTTAAAAATTATTAAAATACATAAGCACAATTATTTTTTATAAGCGTTTTAAAAACAAATATTGACATGGTATTAAAATTTAAACATAACACAATATATTATATATACTTATTCTAGACTAACAAATCATCTTCGTTCAGAATCGTTTTTTGTACACGATAATACCTATCATTGCATTCAAATTTGACTTATCCATTATAATTACCTATTCTTTGAATGAGGTTTATTCCACCCCCTACTGTACAGTAGAGCGAGTCCTCGTCTGGTTCTTTTTATTTCTATGAATTCATATACTCCATGTCAACTAGAAGTATTACCCCGATAATTACAGTCATAGAAGGTTCCTATAGAAAATATTGTCTAAATGGTACTAGGAAAAAGACATTGTTTTGAATTTTTTCACTTTTTCCGAATAATTGAGAGAAAGGGACAAACAATTACAAAATACAGCTACACTTATGGCACACAGGTTTTTGACGAAATCAATTTTATTTTTTCTTTGCAACTCAAAAAATAATAATCAGTAGAGACTTGACATTTTTATCGAATAAGCATACCACCGATTGTTATGAATGGTAATTCTTTTTTTGAGTTGTTTATAGATATTTTTGTTTTATTATGTTTGTTTTGTAAAATACCCAGAAAATTAAATAATTAATAATATATGAATTTATTAATATCTCTTACGTGCTAATGGTATTAATTTAAAAAAAAAATTTCAAACGTTCGGGTAAAATATTAATCTATACCTTATTATGAAATTAGATTCTACTACTAAATCAATTATTTTTATAAATAGGTATAAACTGATTGACCCGATTTATTTCAATCATAATGGTTTTTTTTAAAAGTGATTGCACATTATTTTCGAGTTTGAAACTACCAATACCTCAATATCATTCATCTATCCTAAGAAAAGAGTCTTAGTAGTCTCACCCGTTTTTTGTCAATATAGTTTTTCGAGAACGTATGGTATTTATGTCAATTTAATGCCTTCAAAACAACTAAGAATGAATTTTATTATTATTTAATATTTTCATAATATGATTTATTAAAAGTAATCAACACAAATTAGTAATTTTTTGTGATTATAATTATTAATATTACATTATTACTTTACAATCTACATAATAAACAATATTCATTATATTTTTTGTATTTATTTAAACGTATAGCAAAATGCAAATTTGGATAATCTGTTTACATTGTTATCGAGTATGAAATGTCGGTACCAATGAAAACATTTTTATTTTGGCAAATATTTATTATTGAATAAAATATTAAAATAATATTCAAAAACATTTGAACTTTAAAAATTAATTTATTCAACTATTAGAATTCTGTTTTATTCAATATTTATGTAATGGATGATTATTAAATGTAAATATTTAAGCGGATATATTACATTTTTAATATTATTTTATTTTGCTATAAGTAATTAAACGGATAACAAAATATTTAGAGGATCAGAAGAGTGTACCAGCAGCACAGATATTCCACGGTATTACTTACACCTTATTACTAATATGTTGCATCTAAATTTTACCCTTGAGTCAAATTATACTGAGAAAAACTATTTGTAAACCATTGTATTTGTACTTATTGTTTGACTAATATTTTTATTACTTTAAAATCAAAATTGATTTTCGAAGGTATTATTTTATAATTCATGAGAATACATTTATTTTTCTACTACCTATTTCTTGTAATATTCGATATTCTTTGGTCAATATTTGACTTGTGTAGGTATAATCAACGTAAAATATGTGTAATTGAAAATAATTGTTATTTTGAGTAGAACGTAGAATGAAAATATTATGTAACTGCTGTAGTAATATATGTAAAAATCCTTACGGTTTCCGATTGCAGTTTATAGTTTGTCATCGTGTATTATTGATAAACTTTTTATTAATTTATGGAACTAATGATAACATAAGATATTCGGAAAGAAAGAACTTGGAACAAGTAGATATATATGATGTGTATATAAGGCCCTGTCATCTGTGATCAAAATAAAGAGTTCCTTTCTTGATGGCGTTATATCAACTGAATATCTGGAGAATCAAAGAAGAGAATATCTATACAAGTTCAAATCGTTTATTGTTAATCTGTACCATTCGTATTTTGTATTTGTATACCAATCATATACGACGTCGAAACCAGGCTATGATACAACACATCAAATCAAAGTATAAAGGTATAAGAAACTGTTTCTAAATAATTCAAATTTAACATGATTACAAAACTCGAAGCCGCATTCAATATTTTCCAAAGAAAATTACGACATTTCGTTCGTAACCATAGAATTTAACTATATGAATAAGTTTGATGTAAATTATAAGTTACTACGTTAGTAGATACCTATATAAATTTATTTAAACTTTGTTCATAAGATTTACGGTTTATAATAATCGTAAAAGAAAATTATTATCGAATGCCCTGAAGCTTTTGTTGTTGCAGTTAACAGGAGAACTAATGCACGCAGCAAATGGGTTTTTGATGTATCGAGTCACACTGCGTCAAAATGAAAACTAAACAATACAGAAAAGTCTAGTACGCAGAGATCATCTATATAAATTGCAATAATATGATGAAATGCTAGTTTGTTAGTGACCTATATGGGCGTTATACTACTTGTGTTTAGATCGGGGATCAAGGCACTTAAACTTTTGATAGGACTGACTAAACATAATTAACGGTTGCAACTACGGAAACTGTGTAGCCGATTAGCACGATGAATAATATAAGTGCAGGTATATTAAATTATACGTCACCGGTCGCCGTAGCGATAAATTGATGACGTCTTGCAATCCGAATCACGGTTATTGGCTCGGCATCCGTGTACTCATTTGACGTAATTTTGTCATTGAAAATAAAGTCGCTTAAACCTTGACGGTAGATCGAAGTAGCTAGATGGCTGACCTATATGTGTGTTTATTTATTTTTTAATTTTTTTACTATTCAAAGTTTCTCTGATAAAGTTATCTAAACTTGAACAGTATGTATGTATCATACATGCATGTAAAATATGCATGCATAGGGGTAGTTCCTAAGACCATTCAAACAGTCTTTGAACAGTCTATAAAACACGATAAATGCACTGAGTTCTTGAAACGGTAAAGGTTGAAATAACATAGGTATAGACTACATGAGGTATGAATATCGTCACAGATTAACCACAACATGCGCAAAAAATCTGGATCATGCGATGAGGGAAGAAGAGGACGACTCGATTTAATCATGATTAAAAAAAAAAAAAAAAAACGTGTCAACAGAACAGCTGAATTTTGGGAGACTTGAAGATGTTTCAGTTAAGCACCATACCACCATTATGTCGGCATTGTTAATTATTCTGATGATCATTAGATAATTTTACGATAATATTGAATGATATTTGAGAACGTTAAAAATCGTAGATTGTATTCGTCACGTTGTATAGAACTTTTTCAAGGATATTTCTGAAAAGAATTTGTAATGATATCATACCACAGGACTAATTATGCTTGAATCGAGTGTAAAATGTGTGTTATTTATGAAATGCACAATAAATTCATATTAACGATATAATTAACAATTTATAACAATAAATAAACGAATGAACAGTGTAATTAATATTTATTGATTAAATGCGAGATTGGTGTAATACGACTAATTTAATATTAACAAAATAACTAAATCTGTAACTAGATCGAAAACCGTGCAAGTGAACTTATACCCACCAGTTGTACCAATATTTTATATATGTTGATTTTATTCGCTAATTTCCAGGTGATTTAAAACGAGGAAAATATGCTGAATTCGAATATAATATATATAGTCTGCTAAAAATCATCTGAGTGAAACAAAC
Organism: Chaitophorus viminalis; assembly: GCA_025469195.1. NCBI lineage: Eukaryota > Metazoa > Arthropoda > Insecta > Hemiptera > Aphididae > Chaitophorus > Chaitophorus viminalis. The sequence goes on along the minus strand of JAIPRK010000376.1, from coordinate 17,837 downwards.
AATACGAGTTTACATTCGTATATGTACAAACATCAGGACTACGCGGTTAGCAGAACATCAAACAATGAATCGTAGGATGACATGGGAATTAATGATTGTAATACCAACTATACAAACATACTGTCATTTAGTCATATGTACAAAAATAACAAATAACAATAACGATACATCGATATCATACACGACTGTACGTGTATGAACATAATTAGCCGATGTCGACGAATACAATATAATATTATTACCTACAACTTATAAATCATCAATGTAATATTGCGGTATAAAATCATATGTTTAAATTAAAAATGTTAAAAATATCATTTAATTTGAAAAGTGTTTGCTGGAATCACAATTAATAATATTATCACCGGACAAAATACACGAAATACACGAATGGTTCATGGAGTATTACCATAATAGAAGTAGAAGTATCTTAACACACGCTATATACTCAAATGATGTATATATGAACATTTGGCAACGATACCAATGCATAGATGACCAAACTCATTCGGAAACTGTATCAAACAAACTGCTGTATTATGCATTAAAATCGACGAATAGAAATTGAAGAATATTTATTGTCATGACTATTCAAGTTCAATCGTGTGTATATAATCCGCTCGTATACAAAAAATTCGCATACGAAATATTCGCTGATTCTAACATTTTAGAATTCCTTAGCAGGATTTCGTGTAGGTTAAGAATAAATCGATGTTTATTTTTTTTAAATACAAATAATCCTACAATAATAAATTTTGATACTAGTTGGCTGTTTATAAAACAATATTATGTTACAATATTGTTAAGCACAATTATTTTCGTACAAATTAAATTCGTGTTTTAAATTAAATTCATAACTTTTGAACTCGTAACACAACACGTTTTTAAGGCGAAATTGTAAAATATCGTCATGATCTTCAGAGTTCGAGTTAACCAAAAAAAAAAAAAAAACTAAGTGTGTCTCTATAATACCATGATCATTTGAAGAAATCACATTTCAAAAACATAAATTAGTTACAAGATTGTTGTCCAAGACTATCAACGTGAAAATTGCTGAAAATAGAATTACAATTTACAAAAAATGAAATCTGTTCCTATATTATGTGTATAATATATATAATATAAGTACTTACTAGAAAAAATATATAAATATATAAAACATATTTATTTTCTGCTTAAATACAAAATAATAAAATTACAATACTCACTCGACTTGACCGGTAACGGAGTGGTCTTCGATATTTTCTTCGAACTTTTCTGGGACAACATACACATAATATTCGACCATATGCCCTAGAAATATAAATGTTAAGTTAGTTTAATGCCTTCAACTGTGCATGATTAGGTTAATACAAAATTGTCAATATTATAGCGTAGGTACACGACTAATAAATATGTTTATTTTAAAATATTATACAGAATAAGTTGTGCCTTATACCAAGTGATTCTTTTATTATTGATTTTATACAACCTTGAACAATTATTTTTCGTGAATAAATATAATAAGTATTATGTATTACGGATAGAAAGAGAGAAAATACGAACTTTAAAAATAAATTTAACCCTGGTATTTCTTTGAAATCTCAAAAGAGTATATTAGTTTTCCAAAACCCTTTTTCCTTATTTCTGAATTTTTTATTTATTATGCTCAATTCTTAATAGTGTAATATAATATTTAAGGTTTTAGGTATATTTCCTTATTTGATTTTTTACTTATGAGTATTTATGATCTTGGTAACTAAAATTTATTCGTGATTTTGTCTTTATTCTGGTAGATACAATCTTGGGTCGAATAATTTCAAAATGGTTGCATTAAAGTTAATTACAAAAGCAAATTTTGTATTTCATAAATTTATATTCGATGCTTTCAGTGTGTTAATTTTTTAGCTATAGGTATCCTCGACTCAAATAGCAAAAAAAAAAAAAAAAGTATCCTAGAACCACCATAGCAATATTATTTACACGTTTGAACCTTTTAGTATACAACATTTCTTAATTCTTTCGTTATATCAACAGAAACTCGAGGAACCAAAAGGCTGGTATTCTAGACTTCTAGAGTATGATATTTAATTTGTATTTACTTATCTATTATTTGTTGCCTTTTTAAATGAATTTAGATTAAGATAATAGCTAATGAGTATAAACATTGATAACTACACATCAAAGCAGTCATTATAACACAGTTTATTCATATTATCCATTGCATTTAATTAATCGTGAAATAAAATAATATTTGAGTAAATAGATTTTAGAGAAATATGTTATAACTTAAAAGATATTTATTTTAAACTTACAAGCATATATTGTAGTTAAATTATTTACTGGAATAAATAAATATATATTAAATTATTTATTTATTCCAAATCGTTACATTAGGTTGTCCTGACATATGTCCATAAAATTTAGAAATAAAATAATTGTATATTTTGTCTAAAAAATTCGTAATCTTGATGTTCAAGATTTTTCCATACACCCTTAGAAAACAATTTGACCATATAATAAAAAATGTATACTACCTACGTGACTTCTATAAAACTAATGAATTATCTTTGTTGATTAAACTATGGTCCCAAGATTATTAGTATTCGATATTATTATTAAAATTAAATAATTAGATAATAGTGTAATTAATAATTATATTGTAAGAACATAACGTGTGAAGTATCCAAATTCGTTTCTTCATTGTTTTGAGAAGCTAAAAAATGAGTTTGTTTAACACAATTGGATATGTCATGCCGTCATGGAATTTGTTTTGAAATTTCAATCTACGAAAATGACCCGTCAAAAACTATCTACAACGATTGTGTCGTCTATATTCCACTACGGAATAAACTATCATACTCGTGCGTGTATTAATTTGACAAAATATCATACTGCTAAATAATTTATGCTATAAATTATACGCACTCACGCATTGTTTGGAAATCGCATTAAGCTGGACGCGCAATCCCATCTATTGATTCGTATGTAATTAATATTAACGTAGTTTCATGAATTGTATTATTATTATTGTTGTTAGGTATAATAATAATAATAATAATAATTATTATTATTATTATTATCATCACACTAATATTGTTGTGTCTTTCGATATTATTCAAGACCAATATAATAATTATTATACACGATAAATTACGTATAGCACTGCGAAACGCGAATACGAGGTTTTTTGGAGTTTTGACATCATTATATTATTATTATATAAATTAGAAGTACAATATAAATACGTTTTATGTACTCATAAACATTGAAATCAGCATAATACGCTGTTATTAGCATATGCGATGTGAAGATTGAAAATTAAAAACAAAACTGTACGCGACCGCTGCATCATATAGGATTCGTGTATATTTTAATTCATGTTCGATGTGTCAATGTGACTTCAGGCATTCAGGACTTCGACATAGGTACTAAAAGAGCATGACTGGTTTATGAGATCACTTGTTTAAAGTCACCGGATACAAGTTTGAAGTTAATAAATCAAATATTCGTTATATCATCGGTCTAGATCCGTTTCTTTTCGCTTTTTTATCGTTTAGGGCTCATGTATTGATTTAAACATTTCTTGCGGATAAGTATACGACCGTTTGCACATTTAAATAAAATAATGTGCAATAATACAGTAACATTTGTATGATTTTTTTTGTATTGCGTTAGTACGTTATTAGACGTGATATTCCATGGGGCTTTACTTTTTACAGTAGGTCGGGAGTAAAATCCATCGTCTAAGCCATATTATATTAATTAATATACATAGGTATTATATGCATAAGTATATAATTACATAAATACCGTGGTAACTATAAGTACCTATTAACCGAAAATAGTCATACGAAATACGGATACGGACGAAATATTATGTAAATATTCTGTTATAATTTAACATATAAATGATATGAACGTATAATTAATTTATGATTAGCATAATAATATGTATAATATAATAAATGATCGATAATACTATAAATTACATTTGTAGTTAGTTGTACAAGCATATAAAACTATGTAGGTACATAAAATACGCGTTAAAAAGTGTTATATCTACTTTATTGGTATTTTATCTGATCATTATTTCAATACAAAAATGATAAAAATAATACAAGTCTACAACTAATTCTTTACAAATGAACTTTGGAGTGATTCGAGAGCTCACCCTCGATGTGATTTTTAGCACCACGGGGTCAATATTAATATGTGATGAGCGTTGACTATCTGACGACATTGTTTCGTGAAATACAATGCATGTATAGGGTACATTTTTTGACAAGTATTCATTCGTATACATATCGATAAAAATGGACGGTTACCTAAATCATTTACTTAATTTACAAGCTTTCAGAATTATTAACTATCATAATATAAACAATGAATTAATAGTAGTAGGTAGGTTCATAATATATGGTGCGAATGATGTGCTTTAACCAGAGTGATATGTTATTATCGAAGTTGAATTTTTTTTTTTTTTTATGACCTCCATTGATTACTTTTTTGATGAAAATGAAAAGCGCAGCATAAATGAGATTTACTTGTTTCCCCCTTGATTTTTCCATCTCTTTGACTATTAGTATTATGGGTGTTTCGATTACATTTGTAATACTTATTATTTTATAATAATTTTCTTGTTGAATAATAATCAAAATTTATATTACAAATCTATGGCTGTCTTGAGGGGAAGGAGGTCTTAAATGGAGCTTTGAGTATATTAGTTAAATTCAAAAAGTGTATTTAGATGCCATTAGTTTGAGAATTGATATAAAATTTAAATTACATTAAATTATTTGCTACGAAATTGACCCTTTTGCTTCTGTATATTTAAAGAAACTACTACTTCGAGTATGATATTTCTTAAATTGTCTGTACCATATTTAGCCATTTAGTATATAAAGTCATTTTTCACTAGTAATCATCCATTTTTTTTTCGACACCAATGACAGTGACGGACTTAGCTATATTACTTAGGTTGTTTGTACTCAAAGTAGGTGGATAATCTTATACCCAGCCATTTACTATCGTTTCTTAAATGGTTGTTCTCTAAACGTTTGTAGACTTTCAAAGTTCTTTTTTGTTTCAAAGTACTGGTTATAATGAATTTAAGGAACTAAATTAACTAAACTATGCGCTTTATTCTCTTTCATTATTTTTTTCTCACCGGAAAGCAATATTTTTTCACACAATTTATGTATTAAATTCTTTTTACACTTATAACTCTTAAGACCACTGAAACACAATGAAAGTGGAAGTAATGTGACATAATAATTCAAAACACTAATTTAATCTTTTAATTTACATAACAATCGTTTTATAAATTATATTTTTTATTCCTGTAACGGTTTGAATACAATTTTCAAAAAAAGTTATTTCCTCTATGGGATTTAAAATTGTATACTTCGTTTTAATTAAATTTAAACTTTTTTAAATTTAAATTATTAAGAATATAGTACTTAGATGAAACGTTCTACAACTTGATAATAGATACCTAATTAATATTAGGTAAATGTAAAGCATGTTTTTCAGGAATTATGTTGTTAGAAACACAATAGTTTTAATTGTTAATAAATTCAAATATAAATTGGACCCGGTTATTAATGAGATATTTATGATTATATTACATATTAATATAAGACATTTTAAGAATAACTGCAATATTAAAAGGCGTATTTTTTACATGGTGGTCTAATATTTTAAGCTTTGAAATAAAAAGTTATTAAAAGTAAAAATGAAAACAAAAATACTTAGTTTTCAAAGAACAATTATAAAATACTCGGTTTTTTAACTACTGTTAATAAGTATTAAATTTAATGCTATTTACTTTAAAATCTTTTTAGTATTTAACTTTCTTAAGTGTTTTTCTTTAATTCAAAAACGACAATACTTGTGATGTATAAAATATATAACATAATATATATTATTAATATTTTTAAAATTATATATTTTAATTTAAATAATATTTTAAACAATAGTTAAACAATTATAATGAAACATTTGATGAAAAGCACTATAATCATATTTTCAATACTAATACTATTTGAATATCTTTATAATATTATTTTGTATATATATATATAAAGTATGTATTTTATACATAGTAAATTATATATGTTATGTACATTGTTTATACTATAAAAAATTATAAAAATAAATTGCACTAACTTAATTATTATTTATTACATATTGTAGGTGGGAAGTACAACAATCCAGCAAAAGTAATTTCGATACGATAACTTACACTTACTTGTGTTATGTGATTTTAACACTTAGGAAACTTTTAACATGTCTTTTAAATATTCTAAATCGATGGTAGATTTGAACATACGTAGCATACGTGAATGTATCTATATGATTTTGGTAAACGTTCGATTTAATTAGTTTTAGATGTAAAAATAGATAAAATTTAATTTATTTTAATCATTAATTTAAGTTGGTTAGTTGTATTTACATATTTTCAAAAGTAATTGAACGAGAAATTTCGATGATCAAAAAAAATTAAGTAGCATACCTAGTTTAAGTAAAGGGTACTCGATTGAAGAGAAGTAATTAGTGTGGTATGGCTAAGAAGATGAAAACGAAGAAAGCGATAAGATTAGGTAAGTACTTCTATAGAGTTATGGAAAGATACAGTATCTATAGCCATAGGATGGTTGAATGTTTTTGTTAAGTTGACAGTCAATAAAGAAATTTCTGAAGAGTGGAGAGTGTTATGGTAACCATATTTCAAGTCATGTTACACTAGTTTGTGAAAACTATAGAGTTGTGAAACAAATAGTAACAGTATGAATATACTGGAAAACATTATAGAGAAGATGATAAGGAGAGAGATTTTGGTTTTAAGAAATAATTTTGGGATTATGCCAAGAAAATCAACGACGCGAGGGATATACTATTCGAAACAAGTTATGGAGAAATAACGAAAACTGTGTATAGTATTAATTTATTGATTTAGTAAGAGAGTATGTAGAATCACAGGAGATATGGTGAGATAGAAGATAAGGTGGAAAAGAGTATTGATGGTGTATGTTAAAGTGGTAAAAGACATGTATGAAGAGAAAAGAACGAGAATGAAGAACTTCTGTACTATAAAAATTTAATATGAGTGTACTATAGTTTAATATCTAGAATATTAATTATCGGTTAAAATGAAACAAAAAAATTGTTTCCGTTTGTTTTGCACACAGCTGCTTCTAAACATATGAAACTTCCAATCAAACCGTTACTCTATTAAATACTCCTAAGTGCGATAAATAATGTCTAATTATGGGGTCCTGCTAGGATATCTGATTCCAACCACATATTGAATATTCAATCTTAGGTCTTCTGCAGTATTACTTGTTTTTAATCCTCTGTTTTCCGTTTCTTACTACATTATAACTATGTGTTAAGAATCTTATACTTTTTCAAAATTGCAAAAATTGCATTATAAAAGTTTTAACTGTCATACAACTAGGAAAAAAAATCTCTCTAATTTCTGTACTCGATTCTAAGTGGTGATAAAAAAAGTCAGTGGTTCCGTGACTTGTTAACTTAATAATTGTACGTACAATCATAGCACCATCGCAACTTTCACTGGGAGAATTGCATACTCTTCTGTTTCTGTCTTGTCTTTGTATTATATTATCAATCAATACTTACTTTTCCACTGTTTATAACTACACACCATAAATAAAAAAAACAAACAAATAAAAAAAAACGATTAGAACGAATTTATCAACAGATTTGTTGTCAACTGATTATCACCCTAATAGTGTGCATCAGTCACGTGAACGTGCAAATGAAATAAGTTAAGGGACCTCGCTACGACTAATATTTAAGGAGCAACATTGAGGCAATATCCAATAACGTAATAGCTGCCCGAGATCTATATGTTAGTTGTAAATGATGATTAGTGTAAGCGAAATCCAATGCGGGCACCACTCACGTACGCGCATGCACATGTCAATGACTCGATAACAATATAAAATTCACAATATGAATTTTATGCCACCTTACGTTTTGTTTTGACAAAATTAAAGTAAGTTAACGTTGTCTGATTTTGATTCTGAAAAATTGTTTGAATTCAGCAGAAAAATGTCTGTAGATCGTACGAGACATTTTCTGTTTTTTATCTTAATTTTAATTTTAATTATGATTTGAAAAAACTCATATTTTCTAATTTTCAATAACAGTTTGCAATAGTATAAGAATTAACTTTTACAATGTGTTCTATACGTTCTATAGACAATTTTCTGTCGATTTCAAATTTTTTTTCAGAATCAAAATTGGACAACTTTAACTAACTTTAATTTTGTCAAAACTTAAGGTCTTTTAAGCTAAAATTGACGGCAGTAACAAGGTCCCTTACGCGTAGATGAATCGGAAAAAAAAATAAATAGGTTATATACTTGCAACGCCGATTGTAGGTACTGTATATATTCATGGTCTGTATCGATTTATGCATTTTTTATTTTCATTTTGTAATAAATACTATCACTATATTGGAAAACGCGGCTACACTTACAATACACATATAGATGTTATTGGTGCGTTATCAAAACACCAAAGCATATAAATATTTATAACAAAATTTCATCGAAATGTGTTTATCATTTCAAATAATGTTTTATTTTGACAAAAATTGAGACGCCAAAAAGATTTATGAAGGTTATTCAAAAGTAGCGAGAAAAGTCGACGAGTCTTTGAAATCTTTGACAAAAGAAGTTAGAAGACGAATTTTTTCCCTTGTAAAATTCTATTTCTTTCAGCAGGAAAAAAAATACACTTTTTTCCTGATTACAATGTCATTTTATTTTGGAGTTCAGAATTATAGACGTATAGTAGTATATATACGGTATATTAAGTTGATCAATGTATTTATGGTAATATATTGTTAAAAATGTTGAAACACAAAGTCATGAAAATTTTTATGAATTGTTATGAATTGATTTAGCCAAAAAAATTAAATGAATAAGTTGTATACCAATACGATTATTTAGTAGTTTACATTTATTTATTTGTACTTTATATAATTACACGAAAGCACAAAATGACAAAAGGTTAAAGGTCAATTTTACGTAATTAATGAGAATTAATTTTGACAATTTTTTAAACAGACATTTGAATAATAATATGTGAATTGTAGTTACAGATCATTAGTATTTTTTTCTATATTGTAGCTATTTTAATTAAAGTATTTTAAAGAAAAATAATAAAGCAGTTATTTGTATAGGTAACAGGATTGTTCCTTTTTGACTCATCTTTGTGCATAGGAGTACATTATTATTTTTATACTTTAATGTAAATTTCTATTGTTAATTATTATACATGGCCTCATAGGTCTAATATTTACTACACACCACAATATATTAGAAAATATATTATTGGTTAGAATTGGGTTCATTCAATTATAAAAGTGATTTTATTAAAACATATAATACAATTAAAATGTTTTTCTTGATAACAATAATTGTGAAATTAAGTATCAATTTTTTATAAACGATTTTAAATGGAAAAATCTTTTTCGGGAGTAGTAATTATATAATAATAAAACGTACATATATTAGTATGCATAAAATTATACGAGTATATTGGGTATCATTGAAATATAACGATTTTAATAATATGGATTGTATAAAAATGAGTACAAATTAACATATTTAATTTTTAGCATTCACTATTATTATTAAATTGAAAAATGTCGTAAAACGCTCTACAATAATAATATGATTATATAGGTACTTTATATTGTTTGAAAAAAATCTGAAACATACAAATTAATAAACATAAATTCCAAAATTCCATTATTGTTTTATTTTTTTTATTTATTTAAGTATTTTAAGTATGTACCTACTGAGAGTGTCGATTTCGTTTATTTTTTCGTTTCTTAAAATATTCATCATCGGAAACTTTTCGGATTACCATGTTTTCTGGTGGTTGAACAAATATAGATGCATGGAGGTCACTTGATACTAAAGAAAATTCTCTAAAAAGGCCAAGTCCAGGTAAGACTTCTTGTAGATTATTTGGCAGCAGTATATTATCATGAAATAAAATATTTAAGGAAAAAATGAAATAAATGAGTACTCTGTGTATACCGCAAAAAGCTGTCGACACAAATAGCCGACATTTATTAACAGAAAGGCGAGGTTAGGAGGGGAACAAACACTTCACGAATAAATCATCATGTATCTAATGGAAGTGAAAAAAAATATGTATTTTACATTCATAGAAACGATTAAAATAAACTTGTACGTATTAAGTCCTATTTAGGGCACAAACAAAACACATATATCTAAAGTAATTATTTAAACCCAAACTTTTTTTTTATGTAAATTTTAAATTAAAGCCAAAATTAATTGATACAATTTTTACTATAATCTAACACTGAATAAACGATAAATATCAAACTTTTTATTGTATCTTATGAAGTTTTTATATTTATTTTGTTTTAAATGTATACTGAATCTTTAAATACTGGACATCATCGGTCCCTACAATTTTATTTGCTATTTAAAGATTGTATCATTCAGAGAAATAATGTGTGCTTCGATTAATAACTATGTATAAATAACTATTTATTCCATGTTATAGTGATAAATAACATGTGTGTATTATTGGTATATAATTTATTAAAAGTTGTATATGAAAGTATGAAAAGGTAACAAAAAAAATTGGTCAAAACTATTGAAAAAAAAAAAAATCAATTACCTAATATAATTGCTTGTTAAGACTTTAACGTGTATTAACATTTTATATGTCAAGGCATTTTCTAATTCGACATTGCTGGAGAACAATGTAGTATTCTGTATCTTGATAGAAGAAATGTATTTGCGTACACCTTTTACAGCTGCTAATGCCACTATAATATTAATAAAATTTAACTTAAGAGTGTAGACTTAAATCCCGATTCTAGATTGAAAGTTTCCATTACTTAGAGTGTCCTGTATTTAAAGATTTTCCTATGGATGAGTGGTAAAAATGACTTTCTGCTGCCAAAAACATTATGGCTATATTTGGAGGTGTCCATTAAAAGAGGTTTGACTATTCTCTTTTCTTGCGTGATATAAAGTTAAATAATTTCTTAATGTAGAAAAATACTTAGAAACCCAATAAAAAATAACGTAAAGGTAATAATATAGATTTTGACAACAAGGCAAATATTGCAGTTAGTTATAAATGTACATTTTCCCAATTTGTTATAATAAATAATATGATGTCGATTCAGTGTTATCGGCTTCATATAGAACAAGAATAAAAATTAATTGCAATAGAAAAATAATACAATTAAACATCTATGGTGCATTCAAGACAAGTTCTACGGTTTAACAAATATGATTTTGAAGGGAATATTTACTAGAGCGTTGATTGTATTTGCTTCACCAATACAAAATAAAATAATAATATTGACGAGCATGTTTATTCTTGCGTGTATTTACGGGGTTCGCTGAAAACATTTGAACCTGTCAGATTACTCTGGATCAAGTTCAAACAAGTATTTTTCGTTATTCATCATTAACCGCTTCCGCTGGACAAAAAAACCTACGACTACAAAGCTGAATTGTTCAGGATTTTTAGCGTCCTGATTGGAAGTCACTATTGGCGCAATAGTCGGTAAGTGGTGGTATTGTGGACGGCGGTAGTGGTGGAGAAATTTAAGGTTAACTGCGTACAAGCTGCGCCCATAACGACGTACAATCAATTTGTGTCCAATCCAACTGTCTCGGCCAATCCCGTCAAATTAATGGCCGGCTCTCGGCGCCCGGAAGTTTATTTAAAATTCTTCGTCATCAACCCGCTCCTTTAGCGGCCCACTACGTTAAACCGAAGACTGCTCATCAGTCACGTTGGACTGTTTTGTCAGACAATAAAAATTCGGATGCAAACATTTGTCCCACGACAGAACAAAACATTCAAAACGGGATTTCGCAGTGTATTAGCCGCGGGTGCGACAAACAGGTTATCGATATCAATATATCATATCAATACTATTATACAAGTACTAGTACATTTTTTTTTTACTCGGTAATTTAATAAATACATATTTGGTTCTTTTTTTTTTAACAGTTTTCCGACCAAAGAGAAATTTGTTAAGTCAATTCCATGTATACGTACCTACATCCAAAATAATAGTGATATTATAATATATACAACCAGACTTATTGTTTTGATCTAATTGACTGGATTCCTACATAAACAGCGATAAACCAATACATTAAATAGATTGTGTAGTAATTGACTAAGGAGTATAACCGTATGATATTATGATAGATTTCTCTTTGCCTTGAATAGCCGTTTCTAGTATTTCCGGTCAGCTGCACTTAAACCTAGTATTAGTCATTAGGTTCAACTCCAAGTTCCATTTAGTTGTCCTTGACAACAGTCAGATACAACAGCAGATGACTTCTTCTAGTCCTACTCTTGTATTTATATTTATATGTATAATTTATAATTGTTATGTATTGACATTATATACACATCTATTTGTTGTCTTTTGTACGTAACATGCACGTATTAAATATGGATAGGTATTTATGTGTAAATTAGTGAATAATTGATAGTGTGGAGAGTGCATATACTATGTGTATCTCACTATGATATACTGTACGTCATAATAAACCTATTTCAATTGGACCACAATGCATTCATTATCGCAAGATTAATTTAATTATTATGCTTTAACCGCTTATGAACTCGAAACATTTAGTAATAACATCGTTTAATTCGAAAACTTTCGGACTTCCAAATAGTTACAACTTACACTGGTATTTTAATCAAGTTCTAGAAATGTTGTATCAGTTAATATTATTTGACTATTACATTGATAGTAATATATAAATCGGAAACGTGTAAAATAATCAATATAGTTGTTATATGATATGGATATAGTAATGTAAACATTTGAAAGAGTGTTTTTTTTATCTTTCCTTGAATATTATGAGCAATTGAGTTACTCACATATATTGAGCTAATATTTGAACCACAAGAGTTGAATGATGAATATGATCGCAACTAAATGTAACTTGAAAATATTGAAAAATTACTTCGAATTTATATGAATGAAAACAAATTGTTTTATTAAATAATTTCATGCATATGGAGAATTTTAGTTTTAAAATGTTAAATAACTATCAAAATAAAAAGGTGCAATATGATGATGCAATTGTTTACATATTTTTCTTGAGAACAGCAAAATACCGATATAGGTACGTAACTATATGTCTTTACAAAACATTTTAAGATAACTTGGGTGAATTCAAATTAATAATACATATACATAATATGTAATATACATCCAATAAAATATTAAAGTGTAAGATCGTTTATTATGTTTAACATAAAATTAAAATAATTTAAACATTAAACGTGAATATTCGAAAATATGATATTATCTGTGTGTTATACCTCTTTAATCATATAATGGATTTTTTCTATCTAAATTATGAATTATGATGGTACCAAAATTAAATAAAAAGTAATGTGAACACGTCAAATGAAAATTGTGGATGTTACACTGATGTTCATTAACTATGAGAAAGCAACACATGAACATTTTGAATAGAGAAAAAAAGGGATTCAAAAGGGATTATAAATCATGTCGTCCCATAGTCGTCTTGGCCATACATAAGAAAAATGTATCGAATAAAAATTAAGTAGAAATAAGTTTAAAATCCCAGAAAATGACTATTTTAAACAACGACGATTAAATTTTTTCTTTCGAAACAAGTCGGATAACTTTTTGTATATCTTTATAGGTGAAAATATTCTTATAAACATAAAAAATGTATAGTTAAAAATTGAAAAGATCACATCGAAATGGTTATAAATGCGATTTTTGTTTTTTATTTATAGCCTCATTTATAAAATTTTTTTTTTTAATTAAAAATGAATACTTCGAAAACGGTATAGCTTTGCAAGAGCATATAGAAGGTACAATATTTCTCTCTCAAACATAAAAAATAATGGGGAAAAATAGCTGCTCACACATTTATTAGTATAAATTATTTATAACAACATCAAAATCGAGGATATCTGGAAGAACGGTGAGTTTCTCATGATAAAATATTTAATAGTTTTATTATTTTTTCAATACTGTACGCAAAATGAAGAATGCTGTTATTTAATTTACACTCCGTATTTAATAAAATGTATGAATAATTGATTATTTGGTTATAATATTTGAGTTAACGCGATAAATAAATTTAATTGACAAACTAGAAAACGTACGTATTTATAATAGTATTTCATTAATACTAATTTGAAAAAAAATATACGTTTACATTATAACTATAGTGTTTATGCCAAAACAATGGTTTATTTTTAACGCGCAATAAAATGTTTTCTGAGATTAGTACGCATTGATTATTAAATGTTATGTATACATCAGCAATTGGTATGTTTGTTTGATATCAATTTTAATAATATAGACATTTAGTTGTGAAAAATATCATTAATGCATCCAGTAATAACATGTAATTATCGAATTGATTAGGTACTGTTCTTTATGAACTGCTCGAGCGATTTACATTGTACAGAGCTCTACACAGTAGAATACATAAAGTATTTAGATATATTAATTGAGAATTGAAAATTACTAATTTAAAATGCAATACTGGGTATCACAGGATCTGCTGAAATTAAAACAGTAATAATTATTAATGGATACCGCTGTGATCTCAATTGTTATAACCGAAATGCAGGCGCATCGTTTTGTAACTATTTTTATTTTTTTGATAGAATGGCAGTTATAAAATTTTTTCTGTTGTGAAAACACATTTTAATATTTAATTTACTTAAAACTAGATACCACTGCCGAGTTTATAAGTTTATTTTGATGGATAATTTCCCACAGATAGTCTCCATTCAAACAACGCTCCAGTAATAACGTGTTGTCGTTGAATAAAGACCAACAATAATTATTATTAAAACTGTAGTGACTTATTTATTCATTTTTTTTTTTTGTTCATTTAAGCATTTGAAAGTATCCCTTATTTTTAATTACTAAACAACGCGATGTCGAATTTTCTCGGAACAAACTCCACAACTTATATTATAAATAAAAAAACACCATGGATACAAACTATAATTTCACCAAAAATACTCTTCATAAAATGAAAATAAATAAAACTATATATATATATTTTTTTTTTAATTTAAACTTCAAGTTAACAAAACTTAAATTGAATATTTTAATATAACTATATATATATATATATATATATATATGTATATATAAATGCGAATATTATTAGGATTACATTTGCGTATAGATATTAAAATTCATGAAAAATCATATTACGATAAATTTGTTTCACACCTAACAAGGTTACTATTTTCCCCGTGATGCTTTAAGTCTCAACAAGGGCACTTTTGTAAGATTTCATATAATTAAAAATAATTATTTGATGATAGCTATAATTGTATGATGATTAATAATGTAACGTATGCCGCTTATAGAATGACTGGCACCAGTGGCGTACCCAGGGGGGGGGCTTTGGGGCTAAAGCCCCCCCAAAAATATACTTTTCACTAAATTATACAATGTTATAGCATATTTTCACTAATACAGTACTATAATGATGATTAATTAAACATATAATATAACATATAATAATAATAGTAAAAAAATTACCATTTATAATTTGTGGTAATTATTTACTTGTGTGTAAAGAAAACAGGAAAATGTATAAGCCTTCCCTCCAAAAAAAATCCTGGGTGCGCACCTGACGAGCACACATTATTTAAACTTCATATAGTAAAGAAAAAACGAAAAAAAAACTATTAATATTTCTATATTTTATGATAATTTAAATCACTTATATGTATACTACTTTAAATAATGTGGAAATGGGTAAAATGACGTAGAATAATGAATTTTATTACATAATTGGTAGAGTTCATGAAATTTTTTTATAAATAGGTATCACAAAAAAACACATCAAGCCAGTTGTCATTGGAAAAATTTTTTATTTTAACATGTGCGGAATTTTTACCCTAATATGATTGTTTTTTTTAGCCAAAGAGACACATGATGATTTATTATTGAAATATGTGGGTGTAATAAAGATTATTTGATAAAACAAATCGTCATGATACATGCTTCATTTATATGTAATAGGATTATGTTGAAACGTATTTATTTTTGAATGGAAAAGTTGTATCTACTTGTGAGTTTTAAATGCTTGTTTTTTATTTTAATTTTTTGTACTATCATTAAAAACTTTAGCCAACTATTTTTTTTGATAATTTACAATATTGAGTTGAAAAATTCTAGTTTCATAAAAAAATAACTTTTAACAACTAGTTTATTAATTTTTTAATTTGAAAATAAAATAAAATGGAAAATTAATAAAATTTAATAAAATATGAATCAAAATAAAATACGAAAAACAATGGTTTTTATTATACTATGTTGTAAAATTTATGATACGAATGGCCAAAGGTATAGATAAAATAGTTGTGAATGTTTTAAAAAAATCCATACACACAAATAAAATGAATTAATGATGGTATGAAATATAAACCACTTGGCTTATCCAAATCATAATGCAGTGTAACAATAATTTTACCCTCCCGACCTTTATAGTTTTGAAAATAAGTTTTACTTGAAAATGAATTAATTCCGTAGACAATTTTTCCTTTTACATTAATTTATTTTTAATAAATGATCAATTAATTTAACATCAAATAACAAATTTTTAAAAGAATTTAATCCAAAATTGTTTTCAAAAAATTATTTGAATTTTGTACTGTTAATATTAAATAACTCAATAGTTATTTAATATTAAAATATTTAATTTGTATTTTAAGGTAGGTACACGTCTATTACTTTTTACTTTCTGACATTAATATTATTTTAATATTGGTTTAGTACGATGACTATAAATAATTTTTATATATTCTAATAAAAAATAAATAAATACTTATTCTAGACAAATTGATTAATGTATTTATTACGATTAACGTCTAGTTTTATCAAAATGTATATGAATGTTATCTATCAATAACTAGTTCAACAATGATCTTAAATATTGAACGATAACGATTTAAGTCAAAACCAATTAATTTTAAATTTTGATAAACATTAAAATACTATGCCATTTATGGTTGATATTTTAAGTGGTTATCAAGTAAAAAAAAAGAAAAAAATGTTTTTGTGTAGGAATGGCGTAGTATTTGAACAGTTTCCTGAGAATATCTAGTGGGGAAAGTAAAACAGATATGAATAAATATGTGCTTCACCTGCATGCATTATATTGCGATTTTAATGACGTGGTATAAAACGAGAAATGGAAATAGGCCCTGGAAATTGTAGTAAAATCGCAGACGGGTATATGTAAACACGCGTCGGGAGACTGTGTATTATAATATACACGGATTGATGCATGAAAACTACATGGAGAGGAATTGACGTATTGTGGATCCACAAACTTCTCTGGTCGTCAATAATCGAATAAACGAATAGAATAAAGTCGTGTAAGAAAGGGTATATGCACGTGATAATTCCAGCTGAACTCGTCGCAATTAGATCACCCGTGTCAGTTTTAAATCGGGAAAAACGGAACCGAGACCGCATTTCGATAGTCCATACCACTTATACTGGTTACTATACTACTATTACCTGCTACTATTATACTACTGCCTAGAGAATTGTGTAGTGGAAGCAGAAAGTAATATTTTAGGTATTGAGATCGTATTAAAAAGATCTAGTGTGATTTAATGGTCGACAAAATCAGATCAGCAGCCCACACACACACACACACACACACACACACACACACACACACACACACACACACACACACACACACACACACACACACACACACACACACACACACACACACACACACACACACACACACACACAC
>JAIPRK010000375.1:214410-226191 GCA_025469195.1 Chaitophorus viminalis | reverse complement strand
AATTGATAAATTTAAAAACTAAAAAATATGAAGAGGTAAAAATTTTTTGAAATCTTGGTTTTATGTACGGTAGGGGCCGATTTTTTTTTGCAGAACAGTGGGCCGATTGGGTCCCAGTCCGCCCCTGAATATAGTAACTACATATTAAGACATATATGTCTTAAGATTTAAAATAATTGAAGTCTAGTGACCTAGCCTAAGTAAATCAATATATAAGTTTACTATATCGATCATTGTTTTAAAATTATCATAACAGATACCGAAGTCATCATCAGAAGACGGAGATCATTATAAAACACAAAATGTTACTTATACCGCTGTAAACATATTACTGTTTATAAATTTATAGCATTATAAATCTATGTAATTTATATAATTGTAAAGACTTGTATAGCACTAGACGCGCTGAAAATTTTTATGGATATCATATATAAATAAAAAAATTATTGTTTGTTAAACAGGGATTTCATTACGGTGATAATTAGTGTCGTATTGAAGTTATCGAACAAAGGAAATTACCTATAATGAATACAGAATTTACAGTGTAGGAGCGAAGGGATAGTTTCTGAGATAAAGGAAACCAACCATGGTATATGGTTATTTGTAACATGGAATTGATAAAATCACTTACACGTGACAAATAACGAAAACTAATCACTTAATAGGTCTTCAGTTTTGTTCTTGTAAGCTTTTTACATTGACCAAAATGATCGGTGATGTTACTGGTTAGTCGAAATAGAGTACTTTTCTTTGTAAAATAGTGACAAGTAAATGTTTTTTTATGTGAAGTGATTTTTTTTTCCAATTTTATGTTGTACCATGTGTGTATGCGTTTCTTGGAGACTTACCATAATTGAAAATGAACGTTTAAAGACTCGCAGTCAGTAGATGAAAAATAAACGTATTTCGATTAATGCGTCCGGAAAATCATATCCGTATATAACCAACACGCTTTGTTTGGCTTATGTACAAATATTATGCTTCATTTGTATCGACATTTCGTATTAATTCCGTGAATTTTTTTTTTTTTCTACCAGATTTTGACTGTGAAATAATGTATTAGTCATACCTCGATAAATAACATGGTCGACCGACGTTGTGTTAAACTTTATAGGACTTGATAGTAGTTATTATCTATCGAAAAGTTCTCATTCTATACAGATTTTGTCATTGTTGACTACAATATTGTTTTGGAAAGGCTCGATGAATACCAAGTTCCCGGTATAATATATTGCGCATGCATATAGTAATTATTATAATGTGACGTTCTGAACAATTATAAATATAATATATTATACATTTGTACATATATTATGTATTAGAGAACTTTAGTCTAATTATATTTATTCTACTGCCGGTGGTGGATATGAAAACGAATTATCTTTTGTTGTTATAATATATAGCGTATAGTGCATCAATAGTTGTGTTTTCGCGGAACATGTATAAGTGTCTTTCACGTTAAAATCGTCTTTAATCGTACCTACGTATTCAAAAATAAATCCATGAATATTTGCTATCTGTATTACAAACTGTATTGAATGACTATAATATAATTATATATTCCCAATTAAGGCCATATCGATAACTTATTTAAGTACGGTCGGCGTGGCTGTACGTCAATTGAAGTAAGGGGGAGTCTCAAATTTGATTTGAACTCCACTGACTAGATAGGCTACTGGCTAAGCTCACTTAACCATCACGTCAAACTTTCGTTAGATATAAGTACTGTACTTAATTAATGCTTACTCTGGGTTATTTTCGATGAAAGTTTCGGAGTTGTTAGATTATTATAGTCCCGCGCAATTTGTATATTAATTCATAATGATAAAAACGGAGAGGGTCAACTATACATGCTTGTTGGGAGTATTTCGCTCGCCAACCTAATAATAATATAATATATTATGTAATAGATTTGTTATGTGAATATAAAATACTCACTCCGCTCCGCGGTACGAGCTTTCTCAAGAAGATTTCGATACCCGCATAAACAGTTCATATTACAACCCTTTAAGACAAGTTAAGTTTTCTCCGAACCTCGACCCACATTATAGTATATATTTTACATTATATAAATATAATATACTACGAGTAAGTATAATATAATACGTAAGTAAAAACATCAGCGAATCCGTGCAAATATAATACACGTTAAAACTTAGGTAAAAGTATTACGACACACACACACACACACACACACACGCATACACTACGCACAACTTTCCCAAAAAGTACTGCATGTATAAGTATACAAACATTGCGCGATGGCTTACCCATTCAGCGGACTTTTGTAACCACCGCTTTATACGTTGATAGTTTTTGTCCCCAGAAATCCTCGATTCAAAGGCAATCAGCCTTAAAATGACAAAAACGCCGGAGGACTATGATACCAACATAAACTAGTTGGAGCGTTCCATGTCTTGGAGCTTATACATCACTATAATTAATTAAACATAAGAATCAGAAGTTAGAAGAGCTAAAAAAAGAAAAATTGTAATGTAAAGAAATAGTAGAAAATATGCAAAAAAAAATAAAATTTATTTTTAATATTATGTATGAAAATTATAAAAAAAAATTGTAGTCGTTATTAATATAAAATATAAAATATATAAGTACTTCTTATAGGTGCTTATCATTTTGCGGACAACTGGTGAGAATCATAACAACATTTTAATTTTTATTGAATTGAAAAAAAAATATATTTTAGTGAAGTAAAGTACAAAATATCAAATAAATACACATACTTCATAATACTTTTTAAATTGCGTTATTGAAGTAAGTTATATTGGGGACATCTCTAGTGAATTGCAAGAAATAATGATATTTGTTTGTACGCATCCAAGTTCATTTAGTTTTACCTTGGGTGCACCACCAGGAGGTGAACTGGCTTACATACCAAAAATGTTCATTATTTTTATTAATTACATTTATGTTAAAAGATAAAACTCATTAATTTAACTTTAATTTAATAAGTGTAATGTGATAACTGATGAGTATCCTAATAATTTTAGATTCTGAACGAAGTGATGGAATCTATTGGTTTGACAATGATGTATTTTTTTTTTTTACTTATTTTTTTTTTTAAGTCTGAGGACACGATTTTTGGTAGTAAAAATGCTTCGATTTTCTGAAACAGCAACTTTTCTGAAAGGAAAGTGAATGTAGATGGTACTTGAGTGAGTCAAAAATACAAATTTTTCAATACTTTTTAAAAAAGTCGAAAAAAACGATAAAAAATTACAAAAAAACTGGAAATTTTACGCAAAATCACGTTTTCACAAAATACATTTTTTTTAAATGCTCTAACTCAAAAACCAAAAACTGCAATAACTTGAAATTTTCACCAAATCTTTACATTAGCGTTCTCTATACATGGTTAAGTTTTCAAAGTCTTTTGACATATTTTGACTTATTTATAGACAGTTTAAATTTTCGATTTTTGTAAATTTTTTTTTTTTAACATCTATAAAATTTAATTGGCTGACCGAAAACTCTTGAAAATTTAATACAAGGTTTATAATAAGTTAAAACTATTGTCACTAAAAAATGTCGGAGATCGTTTCACTGAAATTTTTTTTATAAGCCCATAAAGCTCAAATTTGTATAAAATGTGTCAAAATCACGATAATAGTTATTTAGATAAGTTATTTTATAGATAAAAATTCATAAAAGTTTTTCTGTTTATACTTAAGGTTTAAAATGTTAACACTAATTTTTCCATAAGCTAATCTTCAAAAATATATAAAACAATTTCTACCGGACTAAAAGGAAAAAATTTTATGACGGTTTGAAATTTAAATTTTTACGAAATTGCATAAAATAGCGATTTATTGTTAAACGATTTTAAATATTTGTTATAATTCAAAAAGTATAAGTCACAGAAACTTGAAATTTTTACCAGTTGTTAAGATAGGCATTTCCTCAATGTCATATTTTTTTTTTAAAATATTATATTGATTTTTAAGCCACTTATAGGCATTTAAAATCTTCGATTTTTTTACATTTTTTTTTTTTTTTTATATAATCGGTGATAAAAAAAATTGATTAATAAAAAATACTTGAAAATTTTATAGAATATTTCACACAAGTAGTTTTTATTATCATTCAAAAATCATCAAAATCCATAGGCACAATTTTTTTTATAAGTTTTTGAACAGCGAATATTTATGTAAAATTACATGTAAAATATAATATAATGTATAATATTCTAGACTGACAAATGATATCGGTTTTTGAAACATGCTGTAACTCAAATACGACAAACCGTAACAATTTGAAATTTTCACCAAATCTTTATATTGCCATTATCTATACATACCTAAGTTTTCAATGCATTTTGACATATTTTGACTTATTTATAGACAAAGTTTTAATACTGATGTTCTTTTCAAATTTTTATGTTTAATGCCATCATTTTTACCAACTGTATCTTTAATATTGAACTTTTCTTGAACTTATTCATAATATGCTCTTCGATAAATGCAATACTCTTATTAGTTGTTTTTTTTTTTTTTGTTACTATCTGTGTAACAGTTTGAAGTGAAGTTTAGTGTCAATATGAATACACTGATTAATATCTGAATGGTATAAAAAAAATAAAAAAATATTTCAACTTGGAATGGACATTTTCACAGATGTATTCTAAGAACAACATATTTCAAAATTGTTTGTCATTTCTACAAACATAAAAATTGGAAATTTCGCTTGATAATCAACAAAATTGTTTGACAGATGTTCATTTTGAAGTTTTTCATGAACCGTCATTATAGACATAAAGTCTGAAAAAGTCATTTTTCAATATCTTAGTTTAATCTAGTAGTGGTACAACCAAATATATTTTTCAAAAACAAACCAGACTAAATGTGAATGCATTTGGAAATTTGGGATAATCGATAAAAATTGTATATGAAACCACGTACGCAATTAGGCTAATGTATGAAAAAGCTAAAAATTAAAAAACTGGATCCACTCAGGAAACCGTTTTTATTTAAAATATTTTTTTAACTATTTTTATAATCATTGAATCATGAATACTTTCTAGATAATTTTAATTTTAATCGACCGACGATGGTTCAACAAAAGACTTTTATGTCGAGAAAAATCTGTTTTAATAAAAGTTTAGGTAAAGGACGGTGAATTGAGCAGAAAGTGCCTCCAGGCAAAAAAAAACTTAATACATCACTTATGTATGTAGATGCCACTTGGGACCAACACAAAGTACGTCTTATAACCAAATGAATTTTATATTCGTAAAAAACGAATAAAATTTTACATGACATTACATTTATTTTGCTACTTTTACGATTACATATTAGATATTATTATACATTAATAAATAACTTACATAGATTTTCCACTTTTATTTTATTACTTGTATTAAAAATACCATCAGTTGATATTTAATATTAATTAGGTGTGGTTTATGCTGAAATTATAATTTTAGTTCATTTTTTTATTGTGTTTTCAATTGGATATCGTCACAACAATAACTGTTATACATTTTAAATGCGATAAAATACATTCATAGTGTTGATGATTTGATTAGGAACCAGAAATAAGTTATATCATTAATTATAAATACTAGTAGTATTTGGTACAGTATAATAGTATTTATAATAAATGGTAATATCCATCACATAATTTTATCTTTTACGATTTTTCTCACTAAATTTGAGTCTTATTACCAATGTGGTGCGTTTTATAATCGAATTTTTTTATGTATTTGGATACGTCCAGACCGTTTTAGGTGATATTGAGTCTAACAATAAGCGGCTGAACCTTATATCCATGAAACTTGTAAGCGGCATCTACTATATATTACCGAACCATATCAAGTTGTATAGTACCTACATATCCACTGATACACTACAACTATATAATTACAATAGCAATCACCTGTGAATTTTTATCATTGATGAGTGTGGGTGTGTGCGTATTAGTGTTTGCATATTTGCGCATAAATGTGTGCACGTCTCTGTGTGTCTGTGTGTGTGCTTTTAAGTGTGTGCATGTGTGCGCGTAAGAGTGTGCACGTGTGCACGTGTGTGTGTTACGAATACCGCACGTAATTGTTGTAATAGTTATTTTTTGTTCTCTTTTCGCTTTTGTTTCTATTCAAACGATGAGCAATCGCCATTGATAACAAAATACAATAATAATCGGCGCAATAAATTTCCGCGGAAATTCGCATGACCGCGCGGTTGGCAGGTGCCGCCTTGGCGTGTATATATAGTAGGAGGAGGAGTGGCGGCGGGCTCACCTGTTTGAGTAGCGGCGCGCACGCGTCAGCCGAGGCGTGCGCGTCGCCGACGATACGCGCTCTTTCTAGCAGTTGTTGTCCGCACACGCCGCATTCGTCTTTCTCGCGCACACGACGGCTCAAGTCGCGTCCGTCAACCGTCCAAGCCCGCAGCACACACGCAACAGCCACACACTCTGCCCATCCGGTACAACATCGCGGCGTTTTGTTCACCGTCCGGTCGTCGGCCAAAACCGGTATCGACTCGGTCGTCATGTGAAAAGGTAAGGGTATACGAGCATACCAGTCGTTGACTATAATAATAATATTTTTATTATTATCACTGTAATTGTACATTTTAAACCCCGCAAAAAGGTGTCCCCTGTAATGCGCGCGGGATAGGTACTCGATATAAACAAGTCTATCTCTCTTTCTCTGTCTATCGGTAACCCACTAACGCGCGTCATCCTGTGGGAGATCGTATCAGCGCTGCCGGTCAACTCGAAGTTCCCGCATGCTCCGCAAAATCTCGCCCAACCCGGAGGCAAATCTTTTTTTTCCGGCAACCATTCGAATGCCAACTCCGTTTGCTGGCCACCGCGACAATCGATTCTATGCGCGCGTAATAAAATATGCACACCTCCTACGGCCGTTTTACAGTGATTTGATTTTAATGATGATAAATAATGTTGCGTGTTCTGCGAATTGTCTTGTCCGAAAAAAACTACGTTAGAAAAGGCGACAAAATAATCCAAAAGCGACATATTGTTCGTGTACACGCCGTATCGCGTGGCAGTCATTTTAATCCTAATAATAATAAAATCTCTTATACTCTCGGTAATACCGCTATCTGCCATCACCCCAACCGTATGCACAGGGTTAGTCGGTCGGCGCATTAATGAACCGTGCGCCAAAGTTCTTTTCCATTTTTCCCAAACCCCACTGACTCCTAAGGTATAATTATAATAATGTTAGATATGGGGGCTAAGTGCTATGTATTTAAACTATATTTATCAAATTATATACGTGAACAGAGACGGAGCTGATTACCGTTAGGTTTGGCGAAACAATAGTGCACATCATGTTTGCCGTCGCCGCTACTTATGACCGGTCGTAAATTTCTCTATACATTGAATGTATTATACTATATCGCGTATATTGTTATTGATATTACATGTGTCAGTGTATAGGTGAATATATGTATGCACGTGTGTGTGTGTGTGTGTGTGTGTGCACGTTTATGTGTGTGTGTGTATAATGTATTTATGGTGGAAAAATAATAACGTCCATCCGATAAATTGATGGAAATCCGTGAGTAATGGTTTTGTGTTCTAGCGAAGGCGGCGGTCGTAAATTACTATTTTATTGTTTGTAGTTGAATTTTCCGACAGAGGCGATATAATCCCCCACACGGCTGTGGAGATTTCCACAGATTCTTCCCTCACTAAAACTCAAGAAGCCATTTTTATCGTAACTGATTTTACGAGATCGTAAACTCTCTTAATTGGGTTCGACTTTTCTTCATTTTTTTCATTTTGACCATCGTATAAATACTAATGTACAAATTGTTTTATGACGTTCATGAAAAACATCATATTAGAAACGATAGTTTGAAATATAATACCTATTTTGTTTCGTTCCAAAAATTACCTTTAATACGCGATGATGTATATTAGTTTGTTTTTCTAATTATATCAAGACTTCCCGTAAAAAGTAGTATTGTATAAAACCCAATATTCATATTAATTTGTACAAATAGATAATTATTATATTTATGTGTATAAAAATTGTTTATATTATCAAGAATATTATTTCTAAGAACAAATAAATTATTATTTTATTATATATTATATATTTATTTAAATCTCGAAACGCATTCGAAAAATCCAATCTATCCAAAAACCTAAATTTTACCAATTAAACATATTTATAACATGCATTTATAGCAATATTTGCAAATCTTATTTAATTTACTTAAATATTGATTATAAACAAAGAATATCTAGAGCTAGCTAAAAATGTATTTTCAATTCATGAAAACAATAAATGCTCTTTTTGTTGGCAATCAATAAAAGTTATATTTAAAAATAATGTGTTCCATCTTCAGTACTTATCATTGTCAATAAAAATATACGATCAAATATGAACCTTGAAATCGATCAAACGCATATAGTTCTAGACGAATTTATAGATTAGTTAATTTGTACTTGTTAAATTATATTTTAGGTATGATATATTAATAATTGTGTTATATTTGGTTTTTTAATTGTATATATAGCGTATACCGTTCACTTTTCTTTACTGCACGACGATTCAAATATGCACAATAATACTATATTTATAATGTCTGTTATAGGTACATACACAGTTCTCAATATATTTATTATACATCTTTACTAATATTACAAAATTATTTTTTTGAAATTTGAAATCAACTTTATATTGTATATACATCTACAACTCCCTTAGCAGGAAACATAATAAAAATATATAAGATAATATAATATAATATATATAATATCAATTAGAATTTTCGAAATCTTCTGTCATTTACATTTTTGATACATTTCAACATAATTCGAGATCGAATGGAAGGTCAGATTGTGACCAACATTACTCGAAATATTGCACTGTAACAGTAACAAAGTGTATCGGTAGACTTTTTTAAAAATATAACCTAACCTGACGCAATTCTTTGAGGCTGGTCATAATATTATAATATTAAGAGTCACCAAAATTATAATTTATACACGCTCACCCTTCGAGATCTATTGTGTAAATGTGAAATAATTAAGTCTAATGGAATAACACTAATGCTATGTGTCTCAGTACACTAATGTTCTTTTTATACGTACATCTAGGATAAAACCGGACCTGTAATTTTTTTCCACAGTCGAAAGTATACCCGTGACTTTTTTGCTTCTATCTAAATACTCTTGGATATATTTAATGATATTAAACTAAGTGAATTTACAGAGATGGGTGTACTGTGTTTGCACCCATAGCTCATAGGTATATAGAAAAACTACGGATGCGCCAAGTAAAATTAAATAACGTTAAAATACTTGTTTGCGTCTATTAAAAATATAATAAGTAATATAACCAATACATTTGGTAATAATGTGGAGAAATTTAGTCTCTGTATTTTTCGTGAGAGATGAGATACAGACTTCATACGTATAAGTACTTATCTATAACCAATAATCATATTTATAACTTGGCGTTTTTGCACCATTATTTTTCTATCAACTTTTCAATAATCATTATATTTATTTGTTATCATCAAAATATGATCAAGTCTACAATACAGTATTCAAAATATTGAGTGTCTATACTATCGAATCTATAATTATTTGAATTTTTATCTGTTGAAATATACTCAAATTTTTTGAAAATTATGACAAACATGGCTAAAGACATTTTAGAACTACGCAGCCATAAGTAAAATTAAAGATAGTTTGTGGGGGTAGGGCTATATATCCCAAGTGACGAAATATCCTTCTAAAGTAAAAAAAAAAACAAATAAAGCTGCCCATTTCAGGTTAAACACAAATTGATTTTTCCAAAAATTGTAATTTTGACTCCAGATTTTTCCAATGGTTTTTGTTTTAGGGCCTGTTTATTTTGATGCAACAACAAACAAATTAATTTGATTGCCATTTTGTTCACTTATATCCATAAATCCATTTTTTAATTGTAATACCAAATTAGATTTTTGTACCTAACTAAACAAAATCTGAATAAAAACTGCACATTTTGTGTACAACTACACGTTAGCATAAAGCCCGCTCTACATTTAATATTTAGATAAAAATAAAACTTTCGACTTACAGAATTTCATATATGTTGAGAAACATTAAAAATATTGGATCTAAATATATATAGGTAAATCTAACAGTCTAGAAATTAGATATTGATAGGAAATGGTGACTATATTCTTTTGGTCTTCCATTTTTACATCTACTAGATGTATCATCAGATTGATTTTTGTAATTAACGTCGGAAGTTCTAACGGGGGGAAAAAAGTAGGTACAATCATTTGCTATAAGTGATTCGATAGTTATTCGATAAGTATATACAAAGGAGGATGAGACATTTAAATCTTAATGTTATTTTACCAGATTTATTGATTATTTATAATGCAAACAAGCATTTTAATGTAATTTAATATTACTAAGCACAAAAGAGATTTTTCTAAATAGGTGCCAGCACAACCCTTTCAAATAGTTCACTTTTATTATTGAGATTCTGAAAATAATATTGCTGCAGTCTGTACATTAAAAGAACTCAAAACATTTTATCACTAAAAAACACACTTTTCACAAACGATTACTAAACTTATATAACGTATCACACAATAATTAAATGAAGAAGTATCTACTTTCATGTTGCACAAATTTAAATATTATGAACATTTTCATGTACTCGACCAATTAGTTCGGACGAATGACGAAAATATCTAGGCAATATTACACATTCTACAAAAATGAATTCGAAAATAACGTTTAGAAAAATCATAAACGTTCAAAAATATGTATTCGTACCGTCTACATTCGGTAATACATGGATTAACATTTTTTTGTTCAAGAAATTGCTCTTTGAATTTTAATTTTTCTACAAAATAGATATTGTTAGAATACTTATTGGATGCATTATACTTGATTGTTTGGTTGCGATGTTTTTTTTTTTTTTTATATATATACTATATTGACAAAAGTGTAACAATATTGAATTTTATGTTTTCTTTTTGTAAACAATTCGCAATTTAATAAGATGATGAATCACTAATATTATTTTATAAATTTAAAGTTTTAACAGCTACAATGATTGTATTTATAATAACTAATGATCATTAATTTTATAACATACAAACACGTTTACGTCTTAATAATTGTTCAAGTTTATTATTTATTAAACTCAGTAAGTTATTATTAATCTTCAAAAAATATTAAAAATCAAATAATTGATTACTTGTTTTTTTTTTTTTTTTTAGCTTATTGGTATTTTTAACCTAATTATTTAACATAATAATTTGAATTGTTTGATTTTCAATGTAAATGGAATAAATCATAAATATATAGTTTTCTGTTTATAATAAAAGAATAATTATATAAATATTTTTTTTAATATAATCCTTAAATGTATAACTTACATTTTAGATTCTGAACGGAGTGATGGAATCTATTGATTTTACAATGATGTGTGTTTTTTTTTTTGTGTCTGAGGACACGATTTTTGATAGTAAAAATGCTTCGATTTTCTTAAACAGCAACTTTTCTAATAGGAAAGTAAATGTAGATAGTACTTGGGCGAGTCAAAAATCCAATTTTTTCAATACTTTTTTAAGAAATCGAAAAAAACGATAAAAAAAATACGAAAAACGGGACATTTTACGCAAAATCACGTTTTTACAAACTAAATTTTTTTAAAATGCTCTAACTCAAAAACGAAAAACCGCAACAACTTGAAATTTTCACCAAATCTTTATATTGGTGTTCTCTATACGTGGTTAAGTTTTCAAAGTATTTTGACATATTTTGACTTAT